>PVKM010038163.1:0-14201 GCA_004027735.1 Carollia perspicillata
CTTGCTGTGTCCTACGACTGTGTGAGGCCAAGCTCAGGTCAGCCCAGACTAGTTTTTCTCAGGTCCCCTTCCTCGCTCACACCATTCTCCTCTTCTAGGTTGGGTGGGCGACGTGGACGACTACTCGCTGCACGGGGGCTGCCTGGTAACTCGTGGTACTAAGTGGATCGCTAACAACTGGATCAATGTGGACCCCAGCCGAGCGCGGCAGGCGCTGTTCCAGCAAGAGATGGCGCGCCTGGCCCGCGAAGGTGACGCCGCCGACTCGCAGCCAGAATGGGCCCTGGACCGGGCCTACCGCGACGCGCACGTTGAGCTCTGAGGGAAGTGTCGGTCCCGGCTCCCAGCCGCAGGTCGCCCACCCCCTAAGGTTGGGGACCCTGCAGCCCCTCTGTCCAGCTTCAGGCCAAAGATCTGGCCGATGTCTTGCCCATCCCCGCCTCCAGCCGCGATTAGGGCACAGCACCAATATTCATGTTATTTATTGTATACAGACTCATGCTGCCCTGTCAAATAAAAAACACACGGCTTTGAGCCGCCGGGCGGAAGAGCTCGGGTCGGTGGGAGGCGGGGTGGCAAGGGGGAGCGGGAGGCAGCCGGGAACCCTCGGTGAGCGTCACGTGAGGGGGCGGGGCGAAGGCGGCCCCGCCAATCATGAGCTGGATTGCATGGGGCAGAGAGTCGTCATTGGACAGTGGCAGGGGCGAGCCTAAGCTCAACTACCTGTTGCCAAGGGCGCTGTACTTCGGCGGCGCTGCACGCGGGGAAGGCTCGTCTCGCGAGAGTTCAGCTCATTTCTTGGTTGTGGCGGCCGCAGCTGCTCGAGGGTCGACATGGACGCTTCGGAGGATTACATTTGGCCGCGGGCATCCTCGGAGCTCATTCTCCTCCCGGTCACGGGTCTGGAGTGCGTGGGAGAACGGCTGTTGGCGGGTGAGGTTTAGTCTGAGGCGCGCTCTAGCGGAGAAGCCGAGCTCCCGCCTGGGCGGGGCCAGAGAACAAAGGGGTGGCCGGCGGAGGGGGACGGGCCGCGTAGGGGGGCCGGCCCGGAGGTGGGCGGGAGCCCTGGGGATGGCGGGGTTGTGGTTCGGCCGGAGGGGGCCCAAGAGGCCAAAAAAAAACCAAAAATCTGATGTGGCTACCGAGACCCTTCAGAGACTGCATCAGACATGAAAGGGCGGGTGGGACCGCCGGAAAGTGTGGGGAGACGCAGTCGTTTAAGAGGCGGGGGAAGGGAAGGAGAGAGGTGTGGTCCCCTTGATGAGTTGGGTGAGGGTTTGTTCTCTCCGGAGGACATGGGGAGGGGAGGTTGGGAATGGGGCATCCTCAGAAAGTGGGCGGACCCGGGGTGTATCCTTGGAGGAGAGCGGGATCTGGAAGGCGGGGGTGTGGCCTCCAAGGCAGGTGAAGCTCTCCTGGAAGGTTGGGGGGCGGGGGAGATCTCAGGAAACCCGGGGTGAGACCTTTCTGCGTCGGCCAGTTCTCAGGAAGGCGGAGGCTAAGGCCCCCCTGAGATGGTTGGGATCCAAGAAATCCAATACTTGGCCATGTCTACCCCCACCTTTTCCCAGGGCAGCGGGGCTGGAAAGCACAAACCAGCAAGGGCCTGGGTCCTGAGGCTGCAGAGCTCTGGGGAGCAGTGGGGTCTGCTGCTGCAGATGGTTAAAAGGGTCCGAAGGCGGGGGACTGACTGAAGTCTTGAGTGAGCTGCTGCCAATCCCGCGAGAGTAGGGGTGGGGGCCCTGGGAGCTCAGGGGTGCTTCCGTTCACTAAACTGAGTCTCCTAGGGGAGGGGAATAGCTAGGCAGAAACCCGGAGAAGCACAGGAGTGAACTAGGGGAAGAGCAGGGGTGAGTTTCTGACAGGACAAACAGGCCAAGGCCTTCAGGCTGAGAGAATTCGTCGCCTGGAGGGAAAAGGAATTCCTGTGCTGCTGGCGCAGGGGTGGGGTATGGAAGAGACTGGAGAAATGAGCAGACGCCAGTCAGATGTCGGTCTCGGTCTGGTTTTGTCTCTTAAGGGCTGTGGGGAGGCCCCATGGAAGTGTTTCAAGCAGGGAAATGACGGGGGAAATACAGATTAGAAAGCTCTTCAAGTGAATGCACTGCTCCTGTGACTTCCCTTCATACACACGTGGGGCGTCTGTACCTTTATTGCCATCATTTGAGGCCGTGCAGCGGTGTGTCTGCCTGATCCCCTCTGTGGCCTTCTCTCTAGCCCGTCCTTCAGCCTTTCATTTTGTATTTCAACCACACCACCCAGAGATCTCGCTTTCCTCAGGTCGTCAAACTAACTTTCTCTGCCGAGGAGTGTCCCCGCACCCTCCCCACTCCCGCCTTTCCTTGGCTAGCCACTGCTCATCTTGGGTTCCTCAGCCCAGTGTTCTGTCCCAAGGTGGCCTCCCCTGACACTCACCCAGGCCCGCTGGGTCAGAGCATATTCAGTCTCAGCACTGTTGGAATTTGGGACCAGATCAATCTTTGTGTGCGGGACTGGCTCTACATTGTGGGGTGCTGAGCAGCACCCCTGGCTTCCACTCGTAGGCGTCAGTAACACAGCTCACAGTCCTGACGATCAAAAATGTCTCCAAACGTTGCCAGATGTCTCCTGGAGGGAAAATTGCCCCCCACCACCACCACCACCAAAAAAAACCCCTGAGAACCACTGGAGTAGGCTTTCCCATTTTATTTCTGAGAGCAATCTATATAGCCTTTTCCTGGAACTTACCAAAATTACAACAATGTAGTTTACTTGGGTGGTGCTGTTTAGTGTCCGCTCAGTCCCCAGAGCAGGGTCTGTGCTTATCTTATTCACTACTCCAGCATACAGTTCATTGTCTGCTTTAGAATTGATGTCCACTAAGTATTTATTGAATGTCAGCAGATTGAGATTGCAGACTAGGAACGGCATGAGGAACTTTCAGGGTCACGTCCGGTTAAGAAGCGATGTTCTGGGCCAAGGTCACTGCGGTGGGGATTCGCACGCTCTTGAAAGGAAATCCAAGGAACGCAGAGACAGAGATGTGGGAAGTTACAACTGAGCCGTGGGCTTCCTGGTGAGGGGCTGGGGAGTGGGCGGTCGGGGCCGGTGGTTAGGGTGAGCACTGAGAGAACTTGAGGATGAGCTGGTGGAGTGGGAGGTACCCGCAGGGCGGCCAGGCGGCAGCCCAGGGCCACAGGAGCCCCTGCCGCCACAGTGTGGCCTGCCCCGCTTATTTCTCCCCATCCATACTGAACATGCTCACGTCCTCTGAGATACAGGGAAGAAGCTCCTGGAAATCTGGAGGGGGCTCTGCTGTAGCCCCAAGGTGGGAAGATTGTCTTAGTGGGAAGGCCTCTCCCCTGGGGTTGGGAGCTTCGGGAAGAATTCACGTGCAGGTGGATGAGGCTAAGGGTTTGGGGACTAAAGCTGAGAGGGTTCCCATCTGAAGCATAAGCTGTTAGGTGGGGTGAGGAGGAGGCTGTGAGCGTGAAGAATTCGTGGTTGGAGTAGAGTGTCACCACTGAAAGTCCAGCTGAAGCCGCCACCAAGGTTTGCAGACCTGCGGGATTGTCTGCCCTGGCACAGCCAGAGGCTACGTGTGGCGAATCCCCCTGCCCTTGCCTCTTCGCGGCTCATTAGTTAGATGGGGGTTCTGATGTGGCTGCTTGCCTCTGTCTAGGTGAGGGGCCGGATGTCCTGGTGTACAGCTTGGATTTTGGTGGGCACCTGCGGATGATGAAGCGAGTGCAGAACCTGCTCGGCCACTATCTGATTCATGGGTTCCGGGTGCGACCAGAGCCCAGCGGAGACCTTGACTTGGAGGCCATGGTAGCTGTGTTTGGGAGCAAGGGACTCCGAATTGTGAAAATTAGCTGGGGACAGGGCCGCTTCCGGGAGCTCTGGCGCTCTGGCCTGTGGAACATGTCTGACTGGATCTGGGATGCACGTTGGCTCGAGGGGAACATGGCCTTGGCCCTGGGCCACAACTCAGTGGTGCTGTACGACCCCGTGATCGGGTGCCTCCTGCAGGACGTGCCCTGCACGGACAGGTGCACGCTCTCCTCCGCCTGTCTGATCGGAGACACGTGGAAGGAGCTGACCGTGGTGGCGGGTGCCGTTTCCAACCAGCTCCTGGTCTGGTACCCGGCAGCTGCTTTACTAGACAGCAAGCCCGTGGCCCCTGACCGACGGGTCGGCGGGCACGTGGGTGTCATCTTCAGCATGTCGTACCTGGAAAGCAAGGGCTTGTTGGCCACAGCTTCAGAAGACCGAAGTGTTCGCATGTGGAAGGTGGGTGACCTCCGGGTGCCTGGGGGTCGGGTGCAGAATATTGGGCACTGCTTTGGGCACAGCGCCCGTGTGTGGCAGGTCAAGCTGCTAGAGAATTACCTGATTAGTGCGGGAGAGGACTGTGTCTGCTTGGTGTGGAGCCATGACGGTGAGATCCTCCAGGCATTCCGTGGCCACCAGGGCCGTGGGATCCGGGCCATAGCGGCCCATGAGAGGCAGGCCTGGGTGATCACTGGGGGCGACGACTCAGGCATCCGGCTGTGGCACCTGAAAGGACATGGGCACCCAGGCTCGGGGGTCTCAGCTCTCTGCTTCAAGTCCCATAGCAGGCCAGGTGCCCTCAAGGCTGTGACACTGGCTGGCTCATGGCGCGTGCTGGCAGTGACTGATACAGGGGCGTTGTACCTCTATGACCTCGAGGTCAAGTGCTGGGATCAGCTGCTGGAGGACAAGCGCTTCCAGTCCTACTGCCTTCTGGAGGCAGCCCCTGGTCCTGAGGGCTTTGGACTGTGTGCCATGGCCAGTGGGGAGGGTCGCATCAAGGTTGTTCCCATCAATACTCCAACTGCAGCCGTGGACCTGACTCTGTTCCACGGGAAGGTACACAGTGTGAGCTGGGCCCTGCGTGGCTACGAGGAGCTCCTGCTTTTGGCCTCAGGCCCTGGTGGTGTGGTGGCTTGCCTGGAGATCACAGCCGCTCCCTCTGGCAAGGACATCTTTGTCCAGGAACGTTGCCGGTACTTGCTGCCTCCCAGCAAGCAGAGATGGCACACGTGCAGTGCCTTCCTGCCCCCGGGTGACTTTCTGGTGTGCGGGGACCGGCGGGGCTCTGTGCTGCTGTTCCCCTCCAGACCAGCTCTGCTCAAGGACCTGGGGGCTGGGGCTGGAGCCCTGGGAGTGGATAGTGACGGAGGGGAGGGTGAGACAGCCTTAGCCAAGTGGGGCCCTGTGTCCGTCCTTCCTTTTCTGCACGGGAAGCAAGGTGTGACCTCGGTCACCTGTCACAGTGGCTACGTGTATAGCACAGGGCGCGATGGTGCCTACTACCAGCTCTTCGTGCAAGGCAACCAACTGAAGCCGGTCCTAAGGCAGAAGTCCTGCCGAGGCATGAACTGGGTGGCTGGGCTCCGCATGATGGCTGACAGGAACATGGTCATCCTGGGTTTCCATGCCAACGAGTTTGTGGTGTGGAGCCCCCGGTCACACGAGAAGCTGCATATCGTCAACTGTGGTGGAGGGCATCGCTCCTGGGCCTTCTCTGATACTGAGGCAGCTATGGCCTTTGCCTACCTGAAGGATGGGGACGTCATGTTGTACAGGGCTTTGGGTGGCTGCACCCGGCCACATGTGATTCTCCGGGAGAGTCTGCATGGCCGTGAGATCACGTGTGTAAAGCATGTGGGCACCATCACCCTGGGGCCTGACTTGGAGGTGCCCAGCTCCACGCACCCTGATGACCTGGAGCCTGGCAGCGAGGGGCCCAGCCTCACTGACATTGTGATCACGTGCAGTGAGGACACAACTGTGTGTGTCCTGGCACTCCCCACGGCCACAGGCTCAGCCCACGCGCTTACTGCTGTTTGTAACCACATCTCCTCGGTGCGCGCGGTGGCCGTGTGGGGCGTCGGCCCCCCGGGGGGCCCTCAGGATCCTCAGCCAGGTCTGACTGCCCATGTGGTGTCTGCGGGGGGCCGGGCTGAGATGCACTGCTTCAACATCATGGTCACCCTGGACCCCAGCACCCCGAGCCGCCTCGCCTGCCACGTTACGCACCTTTCGTCTCACCGGCTGGATGAGTACTGGGACCGGCAGCGCAATCGGCACCGGATGGTCAAGGTGGACCCGGAGACCAGGTGACGTGCACTGCCCGGCAGGAGCAGGGGATGGCATCGTGCGGGGCTGTGTCTGACAGCTGTGCTCTCTGCAGGTACATGTGCCTCGCGGTGTGCGAGCTTGACCCGCCTGGCCTTGGCCCCCTTGTGGCTGCAGCCTGTAGCGATGGGGCAGTGAGGTGAGAGCATCGGGCTAGGTGGCGGGGGCAGGAGACCGGTTACAGGATTGTCCGGAACGGGTTCTGAGCTGGGTTGCCCTCTGCCCCCCAGGCTCTTTCTTCTGCAGGGCTCTGGGAGGCGGCTGCAGCTCCTGGCGGAAACTTCCCACCACAAACGGTGTGTCCTCAAGGTCCACTCCTTCACACACGAGGCACCCAATCAGCGGAGGTGAGAGGGGCGCGTGATGATTCTGCGTGGGTCCGTGGGGGCCCCGGTTGCTTTCCATCTCCCCAACCGACCCTGCTGTCCTCTCCTGGCTCCCAGGAGACTGTTCCTGTGCAGTGCAGCCACTGATGGCAGCTTGGCCTTCTGGGATCTCACCACTGTGATGGACCCTGGCTCCACTGCCCTGGAACCTCCAGCAGACCCTGGGCTTCCCTACCGTGAGTAGCCTGTGTGCAGCCGTGGCTGTCCCTCCGTCTCCCACTCTGCCTTCACCCATGTGGCAGTCTGGGCTCTGACTACCATCTTCTTCCTCCAGGACTGGGAAACCCCTGCCTGACCCTCCAGGCTCACAGCTCTGGTGTCAACAGTCTGCACACCTTGCCCACACGTGAGGGCCATCTCGTGGCAAGTGGCAGTGAAGACGGCTCCCTCCACGTCTTTGAGCTTGCTGTGGAGCTGCCGGAGCTGGAGGAGGTGGGGGGTGCTGCTGAGCTGGTGCCCCGGCTGCGTGTCCTAGAGCAGCATTCTGTCCCTTGCGCACATGCTGCCCACGTGACCGGCCTCCACATCCTAAGCCCAAGCCTCATGGTCTCTGCCTCTATCGATCAGCGGCTGACCTTCTGGCGTCTAGGGCACGGGGAGCCTACCTTCATCAACAGTACGGTATACCATGTACCAGATGTGGCCGATATGGACTGCTGGCCTGTGAGCCCTGAGTTCGGTCACCGCTGTGCTCTTGGGGGCCAGGGACTCGAGGTTTACAACTGGTATGACTGAGGTGTCCCGCGGTGGCCGGCATGCTGGGCATGGGGCCTGCCCACAGACGGAGTGGAACAGGAGTGACTGTCTGTGCCCGTGCCCAGGGTGCCTCAAGGGGAGGAGGCAGCGGCCGCGGGTTCCTGACTTCAGAGCAGGTGTTGCAGGTGAGTAAATCCTGCCTGGGCAGACCAAGGGTGCGCCCCCAGTCTTCACGACAGAGCAGGGCTTCATAACAATTTATTGTGGCTCCAGGTCCCTTAACAAAAGCTGTGTTTGTTGTTCATTTTACAGTTGATGACTCTGTGAACATTCCCGGACACTGGACCCTCTGTGGCCTTAGATGTAGCTCAGTGGAGGGAGACCCAGCATGGCCAGGCCAGTGTGGAGCACTTCACGCACAGCCCGTAGAAGCTGGAGACGGGCAAACATTTGACCAAACAGGTGTGGTCGAGGCTCCTGGAGGAGAGAAGGGGCCTGCTGGTCTCATGCTTTGCTTCCTTCCCCTGCACCTCCCCCTGTCACTGTGTGCTTACCGTTAGGATGTGCACCCGATTGTAGTAGGAGCTGAAATCCATGCTCAGCTGCACCAGGAACTTGCACACCTAGACAGAGACCGAGTCACTGGCCTGTCTCTTTGCCCTCACACCCCAGACCAGAATAAAGAGTGCAGTGTCTGTCCCGGTCTTTCCTGCCTCACCATCTCTGTGTGCGCGGCCACGTGCAGCCCCGGGGCTGTGAGGTCCAGGGCTGCTGCCTGGCTCAGCAGGTCTGGGAAGGGGAGCACGCTGTTGAAGAGCAGCAGCCACTCACCCTGCGGGGAGAAGGCTGCTGAGGGCGGGCCCGAGCCGCCTGCCGGTGTGTCCACTGCCGAGAGGGGCACTCACCTCTTCACGGAGCAGGGAGGAGTCCAGGCTGCTCACAGGTGGGAAAGCAGGGTACAGACCTTGCTCCACACTGCGCTTGTAACCCTCAAAGAGTGTGGCGAGACGGGCACAGTTGTACATGACAAAGGTGCCACTCTTGGTCCCCTTGGTGGAAATGCTGTCGGCCAGGGCCAGGAGGAGCTGAAGAAGGGCACAGCTGCAGAGGGGGAGGGCAGCCACCACACAGCCTGTCCCCCCGTCCCTGTCCTGTGGGGCACCCAGGCTCACCTGACTCTGCGGGGCCTTGCTGAGCATCTCAAACTTGATGGTTGCCACGGAGAGAACCCTGAAGGTTTCTGTCCAGGCTGGGTCTGCGGGAGCATAGGCCAGTCGGTCTCCACAGGCAAGGGACCCAGGGCAGGGGCAAGGAAGCGACCTGTTGCCGCTGCTGCCCCACAACACAGCCAGTCTCCCAGGCCCACCTTGTGCCAGGTCCCTGCTGTGCTTCAGCGCTGAAGCCTTGCACACCTGCGCGTGCCGGAGCCTGCATTTCGAAAAAGATGAGGGCCAGTGGGCAGAGTCCCAACCTCAGCTGCGGTGGCTTGGCGGCTTTCCTCCCAGGCTCACTCACTTGTAGTACTCGGGGGCAGTCAGGGTGCCGGGCACACCAGCTACTTTCACAGGGCCACACACCACATGCTTCTGTCGGGAGGAGAGCCGGGCTCAGCCAGGTGGCGACACCCTCCAGCAGCAAAACCCACAAGGAACTGAAACCTGGTGCCTGGACTCCCCCAGCCTGTTACCTACCACCAGGCTTAGCACCTCCCCCTCAAGCCCAGCCCCTCAGGGGCCCTGTTCTCCATGTTGTCCAGGATGTGCCTCCAGGCCCCACCTCCTCCCAGGACTCTGCACCTGCTGCTTGTTACCATTCACGAAGCCTAATGTCTCTCTCAAGGTCAAGTGTGCCCTCTTGCACCAGCCAGCTTGCAGGCCCCTGGATGGGTTTTCAGGTGCCCTCTGATAGGGTTGCTAGGGGAGCTCTATCACTAACCTACCTGTCTGAGAGGAGCGCCATCATCCAGCTTCCACCAAAGAAGGTCCAATTTCTGTTGCTGGAACTCCTCTTCGTAACTCACCACGTGTACCACCATGCAGCTGTCTACACCAGCATCTGGGGCTGCAGCCTATAAGGGAAAACGAAAGTCACTGCAAGGCTCAGGACACCTCAGTTGGCCAGACGGCGGGGGAGTGGGAAGTCCATCACTAACCAGGCCCGGGGAGCTGTCGTCAGGCCAACGCTGCACAGCGGCCTGCAGCTCAGCCAGCGCGGCGAGCAGATCCTCGGTCACTGCATTGGGAACACAGGCACTGGGGCTAGCCGGGACTGCAGGAGTGCCCCTCTTCTTTCTGGCCCGGCTAGGCTCCAGGTCCTACCCAGGCAGTTGTTCAGGTTGGGGTCATAACCAGCTGAGCGTCCCCGTCCTTCCACCAGCTCCTTCAGGCACACACTGCCCAGAACGCCCGGGGGCAGGGCTCTCCTGTCGCCGGCAGAGGTAAACTCTGCCAGTGCGCGGCTCCACAGGGGGTCCGCTGAGGCTGGCTCCGAGGCAGAAGGCCAGTCCACCCGCAGTTGCTGCAGTAACGTCGACATGTCCGGGTCCCGCACAGCGGGCACTAGGCTCACACTTACCCTGCAACAGCGAGGGCAACTGTTTTAGCCTGAGCACCCGGTATGACTCACCCCTACATCCCACCTGCAGCGGCCAAGGGCCGCGCTTTCTCCTCTCTAGCCCCATGCGCCCGCTCACCCGTGAACGCGCAAAGCTCGAGCAAGATGATCGGCCACGAGCACGGCCCGCAGCTGGCACAGGCGGAGCGCGCAGGGGGCAGCACGCAGCGATGGGCAGTGCAGGAGGACGCGCGGACCACGAGCAGCGGGCGCGGCGGGTGCGGCATAGGCAGCCACGGAGCCGAGCACGCGCTGGAAGACGGCAGACCGCTGCAGTTGGAGCGCCAGGCCCGAGGGTGTTGCTTCGCATCGCAACACCGGGGCCACACCGGGGCCCTGCAGGCCGACCACAGCATGGACCACAGCTTCCGGCACCTGCAGGGAAGCAGGCCGATGAGTGGGCTGCCGTGCTCCAAGCTACCCTCGGCTACACATCCCCTCCCGGCCAGCTCCCACCTGTCCGTCCTCGAAGCGCGCCTGTAGCGCACGCCTTGGCGCCAGGAAGTCTCGGGCACGCAGGTGGCGGGCGCGCGTCTCCTTGAACCACACGGGGCCACCAGCTCCCAGAGCCGCGTTGAGGGCCCCCAGGGTCTCCTCCACCCCAAGGCGCCCAGTCGCCATAGCGACCGGAACCGGAAGCAAAATTTTGGGAGGCCAAACTTCCGGAAGAGCAACTGAGCGGGCGGGGGATCCGGTCCCGAGTAGGCAGGTGCACCAGAGTGGAACAGTGGCTACTGCTTTCGACAGATGGCCCCACCATGGCCCCCCTGTCCGGTTTGGTCCGGGTCCAAAACCTGGGGGTTCTCTTGGGCTTAAGGTTGTTTCGCTGTCACCCGCATTAGCAACCAGGAAAAGGATCCTCGCGACCTGGTGGGGCCTCTTTCTCTCCTCATCGAAGGCTTACATCTCTGTATTTGTGATAACGTTTTATTTCCGTCATTTTACGCATGAACAAAATGTTTTAAAAGTTCCAAATGAATTGTCACTGGAATAGGGCAGCTTACATTAATGCCACCTTCACGACCTATTTTTTTAAAACTCTCATTTAAAAAGGAATTTGTTTTGCGGTTTCAAGTTATTTTTGCAAGCATTTTCTCCTTTGAGACATGGGTGTTTTATTCCCGATAAATGCCCACTAATGGAATTACCCGTTTTTTCCTCTTGATTCTTGAGGAGTCAGAGCCATCACGACGGCTCCCAGAATTGCCAGGTTTGAAAGCGTTCTCCTTCAACCTGGTGCACTTGAACAGGGATCCATCCTCCCGCTCCCCGGTTTAGGCTCCGATGGAGCACGCGGCTCCTCTGCCACCCGCTGACACCCAAATGTTTCCACTTCAGTAAAACTTACTTAAATCCTCTTTTCCTCTTTAATGAAACGGAAACTGACACAGCGCAGAGCGCTGGGAAATGCATGATCTCTGCTCTGAAGTAGGGTGAGTGCCCAGAACTCCAAAGGGAACTTTAGGAGCAGAAAACGTACGGCAAGGCCCCTCTCTTGGCCAGGGCTTCAAGGACCTCCTGGGAAGCGCTTAAAGAGCGCTGGGCGGATGCGACATTCCCGATAGCTTTTCGGGTGCCTACTCAACGGGAGTGATCCTATCATTCCTAGGAACTTTCCGTGTCCTGGCAGGCGTGGGCTTCCAGGACAGCTGTTATCTGGGCTGGCTGGAGACCCAGCCGGGGATTTCAGCCACTCTCGGTACTAGAAAAGAGTTGGGGTGGTTTTTTTCCCCAGGAAGTGAAGGGCTATCTTTAGCGAGCTGTGGCTGGGGCGCCCCTGTGGGACTCACCGCCAGTGCAGCCCTATCCGGAGGCCCTCGGTCTGCCCTCTCTGCCTCACCAATGCTACCCTGAGTCTCAGGAATGGCCACCGCCCAGACTTTCCCACGTCTAAGACCCCGTCACTTCCAGCCTGAGGGCGCATCTGAGGGACGGAGATCAGCCGACCCAATGAAACACGTCTGTGGTCAGAGGCGCTGACCCACTCCGTCTGGACCAGGACGCTGCTCAGGCAGGAAAGCAGGGAACGAAATCCAAGCGCAGCTGGAATGCTCTGGAGACAACAGCTGCTTTTGGGATTCCGTTGCCCGCTGTCCAGCCGTGGGTGTGTGTGTGTGTGGGGCAGTCCCTTGCCCTGGGGCCAGAATAGAACCCCTTCATTTTCAGTCCCAGGAAGCGATCCTAGGAGTAGAAGGTGAAACCGAGTCTTGTGGGAATGAGGAGCTCACCTGGGCTCCCAGACAATAGGAGGGACGGTGGGGGCCTCCTCCGGGACCGAGTCCCGTTCCGAATTACACTCGCGGGGTAGGATTAGTCCTGTTGATCTCCTGCAGCCAGAGCCACTGGTGAGGTGACAGTGTCGGGGCGGGCTTGGGGATCCGCCAAGAAGGAAGCGCTCCCGTGGGGCCGGGGAGGAAGTAAACCCGCTCAGCCGCCTCCAGGACACCCCCGCACCCGGAGCCCTTTGCCCGGTGACTACTAGCGCCCGGAGCTCTAGGGGCCCCAATGGGCTCGCACGGCGACAGCAAGACCCCCCACCCCAGGAATCCACCGAGACCACCCTCATCTGTACCGAGTCTGCCTCCCACCCGCCCAGCCCCGCGGATAGCAGACGCGGCCACGTTCCCCTGAAGCCAAGACACGCTCAGGAGCGCGGAGACTCCCGAACCCTGCGCGGGCGCCAGCAACTCTCGCGCCAGTAGGCCTTCTGATTCGGTTCAAGTCAGGAGCGGGTG
Organism: Carollia perspicillata; assembly: GCA_004027735.1. NCBI lineage: Eukaryota > Metazoa > Chordata > Mammalia > Chiroptera > Phyllostomidae > Carollia > Carollia perspicillata. The sequence continues at coordinate 12,575 of PVKM010038163.1, forward strand.
GGACGCGAGCAGAGTGAGCGAAGACAGGGTGCCGTTCCAGTCGCTGTCTAGTTCAACGTCTAGTCCGGTTCAGTCCAGTAGCTGCCCCCCGAACACCTGCAAGTTCCCTACCACGGCGCCCCTTCCGCTTGCTCTGGCTGCAGACTGGAGCCATTTTAAAGAGAAACCACTCAGGCACGCCCCCTCGCGCTCCCAAGAAGCCAATCCACGCGCGGCCACGCCCTGCGGGATTCGCGTCGGCGACGCCAACGGTCGCGCGGGTGACGGTTGAGAAGGGGCGTGACACCTGGGAGAGCGGGGAAACCTGAGCCTTCTGCCCCGCCCTTGCAACCTGACGCCCCAAAACTGGGGTTAGGGGCTTGGAGGCTGGCACCAGACCCTCGCCAGGTGTGCGGGAGTCGGACAGGTGCGCGCCGCCCCACCCCAGGCTCGGGAGACCTTCATCATGGCTGAGAGCCGGGGGCCAGGCCATGAATGGGACCCAGGCAATGTCCTGAGGCCGGCCCCGCCGCCAGGTGTCTGGCTCCCCAAGGACCGTCTGCGGGGACAGGGGGAGGGGCGGGCCGCAGGTGCAGACATCGGAGCCGCTCTGGGGAACGCGGCATCCCTGGGACAGGTGGCACTAACCGGCTCCCTGGTTCTCCCGCTCTGGGCCGGCCGAGTTGCGCTGCGCCCTCCGGGCCGCAGGGGGCGCTGTACCCGTGCTGGGTCGGTCACCCTACCACCCCGCTGACCCTGGGAGCCGGTTTGCCATGGCCGCCGCGTTTGTGCTGCGTGGCCTGTACCGAGCGCGACCCGAACTCCGCCTTCTGCCCGTGGAGCTGCTGTGGTGAGTCTATCCCCAGCGTCCCTGTCCGCCCTCCAGCCCGCCCCGCCTACCGTGGCGGCTTCGCACCCCCGGTGCCCCAGACCCTGACCGTGCCCCTCCGCAGGGCGCCACGGCGTGGGCACCGCCTCACGCCGGCCGACGATGAGCTTTATCAGCGGACACGCATCTCTATGCTGCAACGCGAGGCCCCGCACGCCATGTACATCGACAGCTACAGCAGCCGCGGCTTCATGGTCAATGGAAATCGCGTGTTCGGGCCCTGCGCGCTGCTCCCGCGCTCGGTGCTGCAGTGGAACGTGAGCCCTCCCCTGCAGAGAGGAAGCGGAGGGCTGGGGCTCCCGCTTGCCCTCGGCTCTTCCGCGGCCCCGCTGCGGAGCAGGCCTACGGGGAAAGCTGCGTGGGTTTGTTGTGTTTAACCTGCCTCCTCCTCACACAGGTAGGATCCCACCAGGACATCACCGAAGAAAGCTTCTCTCTCTTCTGGATGCTGGAGCCCCGAATAGGTATTGGAGGAGGGAAGGGCTGAGGTCTTCCGAGCACCGCCCCTAAAGTCAGCCCACCCCAGCCTGTCAGCAGACCTGGCTGTGAACTAACCCATCCTTCCCTAGAGATCGTCGTGGTGGGCACTGGAGACCGGACCGAGCGGCTGCAGCCGCATGTGCTGCGAGCCATGAGGCAGCGGGGCATCGCTGTGGAAGTGCAGGACACGGTCAGTTCCGGGGCTGGGGAACGCTGAGGGGAGCCTGGGCCCAGCCCTAGCCCAGCTGATGCTGGCTTTCTCTTTGCAGCCCAATGCTT
>PVKM010038164.1:0-14185 GCA_004027735.1 Carollia perspicillata
GCACAGAGTGAAAGTGAAGGGCTGGAAACAAATATTCCAAGCAAACAGACAGGGGGGAAAAGTCTGGGGTAGCAATACTCCTATCAGACAAAATAGACCTCAAAAAGGGGGCCATAAAAGAGACCCAGAAGGTCACTTCATAATACTCAAGGGAAGAATCCATCAAGAAGACATAAACTTTGTAAATATATATGCACCCAACATAGGAGCACCTAAATACATAAAGAAAGTCTTGGAGGACTTCAAGAAAGATATTGACAGTATTATTAACTGATATATACATAGAGAGAGCCTTCATCCCAAAGAAGCAAAATACACTTTGTTTTCAAATGCACATGGAACATTTTCAAAGATAGACCACATGATAGGATACAAAACAAGCCTCAACAAATTCAAGAAAATTGAAATCATATCAAGCATTTTCTGTGACCACAGGGACTGAAACTAGAAACCAACCTCAAGGAAAAAACTCAAAAACACTCAAACTCATGGAGATTGAATAGTATGCCATTAAACAATGAATGGATCAACAATGACTTCAAGGAGGAACTCAAAAGATTTCTGGAATCAAATGAAAATGAACTCACAACAACCTGAAACTTACGGGACACAGTAAAGGCACTCCTGAGAGGGAAGTTCACAGCAATACAGGCCTACCTAAAAAAATAGAAACATTTCAAATAAACAACCTAGCTCTACACCCACAATAACTTGAGGAACAACAACAAAGACAGTCCAGAGCAAGTAGAAGGAAGGAAATAACCAAGATCAGAGCAGAATTAAATGACATAGAGACTAAAAGAACAATTCTAATGATCAATAAATCCAAGAGCTGGTTCTTTGAAAAGATGAACAAAATCGACCAGCCCTTAAGCAGACTCAGGAAAAGAAAAGAGAGAAAGGATCCAAATAAACACAATCAGAAATGAAATCAGAGAGATTATAACTGATATTGTTACAGAACAGGCCCAAGGGAGGAATGATATACTATTACCAAGTGGATTCACCCTTGTGCTCAGGGGTCCTGCACTCCATACTTGGTTTGCCTTGCTCGCCACAAGGGGACGATATCTCTCAATGCCAGAGATTGTTGAAAAGGAAGGGGATTATTTATTTAAAGAGTTATACAAATTTAAGAGTAATGACTTAATGTCTTCACTGAGATCTCAAAGTCCTTTATAATACCCACAAATGCATAGTCCTTCCTTCCCACTCTGGCCAGTCTCTAGTACAGACAGTATCTCAGACGAAGAAATAGAAATCCATGGTTCTTCTCTGCCCAAGCTGCGTGGTCCCAAAAATATCTCTCATGGCTGTTGTGCCTGGGTTTAAATCCCAGTGCCAATCTTCCTCTGCTGCACTGGTTCTTACTCCTCCCACAATTGGCCACAGCTGCCAGCATTCCCATACTTTTCCAGCTTTACTGGGCTGCCATAGTAAGTCTGGGTAGATGTGGCCCTGTGATGTGGAGCCAATCATCTCCAAGCTCTTCCACAGGCTCTGTAACCAGGGGGAATTGCCTCCCAGTTATATCCTGGGTTGAAGTCACTGCCATCCCCATTTGCTCAAAGCATGGCCACAGTTATTTAACATATTTATGAAACCAGTTAAAGGTTATAGATATGTTAAATGACCATTCTAGAGATTATCTGCAAAACTGTTTCTATTCAAAATGACTTTCAATGGCACTGCTCCTTGCATCCCACCCCCTAGCTCAGAGTTGTGGGAGTGAGGACATCCTAAATATATTTTTTTCCTAATATTTCCTGGGTACTGAGTTCTGGACCCCATTACAAATCCATATCCCCTTCCTCCCTTGGCTGTACCCTGTTACAATACCACAGAAATACAAAGGATTATAAAAAATTACTGTGAAAACTATATGCCAAGAAATTTGAACACCTAGGTGAAAAGAACAAATTTCTAGAAAAAGATAATCTTCTAAAACTGAATGAAGAAGCAGAAAGCCTGAATAGACTGATAACAGTTGACAAAATTGAAGGAGTAATCAAAATACTCCTGACACAGAAAAGCCCTGGACTGGATGGTTTCACAGGAGAATTCTACAAAGCACTTAAGGGAAGCTAACCCTTATCCTTCATAGACTATTCAAAGAAATTCAAGAAGATGGAAGACTCCTGAATGCTTTTTATAAAGTGAGCATCATCCTAATCCCAAAACCAGATAAAGACACAAAACAGAAAGAAAACTTCAGGCCAATATCATTGATGAACATAGACGCTAAGATCCTGAGCAAAATTTTGGCAAACCACATCCAGCAATACATTGAAATGATCTTACACCATGGCCAAGTGGGATTCATCCCAGGGATGCAAAGTTGGAGCAAATATTCACAAATCAATAAATGTAATACATTGCATAAATACAGCACCCATTTATGATAAAAACACTCAGCAAAGTGGGAATAGAGGGAGCATTTCTCAATATAATAAAGGCCATATATAAGAGACCTACAGCCAACATCATACTCAATGGACAAAAGCTTAGAGGTTTCCCACTAAGATCAGGAACAAGACAAGGGTGCCCACTTTCATTACTCCTATTCAACATAGTACTGGAAGTCCTAGCCACAGAAATCAGACAAGAAAAGAAAATAAAAGGCATCCAAATTGGAAAGGAGAAAACAAAAATCTCATTGTTTGCAGATGACATGATAGTGTTCATAGAAAATCCTATAGACTCCACCCAAAAACTACTTGACCTAATAAATGAATATGACAAAACAGTGTGACACAAAGTCAATATCTAGAAATCAAAGGCATTTTTGTATACCAACAATGAAACATCAGAAACAGAAATCAGGAAAAAAAATCCCATTTGATACAGCAACAAGAAAAATAAAATACCTAGGAATAAACCTAACCAAGGAGGTAAAAGACCTGTACTCACTAAACTATACAACACTGAAGAAAGAAATTAAGGAAGACACAAACAAATGGAAAGATATACCATAATCATGAATCAGAAGAATTAACATGATGAAAATATCCATACTACCCAAAGAAATTTGTAGATTCAATGTAATCCCTATTAAAGTACTAGTGACATATTTCACAGATATAGAACAAACACTTTAAAAATGTATATGGAAACATAAGTGACCCCAAATAGCTGCAGCAATTTTGAGAAAGAAGAGCAAAGTAGGAGGTAACACAATACCTGATACCAAGCTGTATTACAAGGCCACTGTAATCAAAACACCGTGGTACTGGCATAAAAACAGGCACATAGACCAATGAAACAGAACAGAGAGCCCAGAAATAAACCCAAGTCTCTATGGTCAGTTAATATTTGACAAGGTGGGCAGCAGCATAAAATGGAGCAAAAATAGCGTTTTCAACAAATGATGTTGGCAGAGTTGGACAGCTGCATGCAAAATAATAAAACCCTAGCATCAACTTACAACATACACAAAAATAAATTCAAGGTGGATAAAAGATTTAAATATAAGTTGTGAGACTATCAAAGTCCTAGAGGAAAACATAGGCAGGAAAATCTCAGATATTCCACACAGCAATATTTTCACTGATGTGTTAGAACAGGGGACATAAAGGAAAGAATAAACAAACGGGATCTCATCAAAATAAAAAGCTTCTGCACAGCTAAAGAAAATGGCATTAAAATGAAAAAGGAACCAACCATATGGGAAAACATATTTGCCAATGATACCTCAGACAAGGGTTTAATCTAAAAAATATACAAAGAACTCACAGGATTCCACTCTAAGAAGGCACACAACCCAATTAAGAAATAGGTAATGAATTTGAACAGATACTTCTCCAAGGAGGACATACAGAGTGTCCAGAGACATATGAAAATATTCTCAGTATTGCTAGCCATCAGGAAGATGCAAATTAAAACCACAATGAGTTACCACTTCACACTAATCAGAATGGCCATTATAATCAAAGCAACAAACAACATGCATTGGAGAGGTTGTGGAGAAAAGGGGACCCTAGTGCACTGTTGGTGGGATTGCAGACTGATGCAACCACTATGGAGAACAGTATGGAATTTCCTCAGAAAACTGAAAATGGAACTGCCTTTTGACACAGAAATTCCAGTGCTGGGATTATATTCTAAGAACTCTGAAACACCAATCCAAAAGTACCTATGTACCCTATGTTCATATCAGCAGAATTTACAATAGCCAAGTGCTAGAAGCAACCTAAATGCTCATCAGTAAATGAATGGATCAAAAAACTATGGCCCATTTACACAATGGAATTCTATGCAGCACAAAAAATGAAAGAAGGAGCTCCTACCCTTTGCAACAGCATGGATGGAACTGGAAAGCATTATGCTAAGTGAAGTAAGCCAGGCAGTGAAAGCCAGATACCATATGATCTCACCTTTAACAGGAACCTAATCAGCAAAATGAACAAGCAAGGAAAATATAACCAAAGACACTGAAATTGAGAACAGGCTGACAGTGACTGGAAGGAAGAAGGGAGGGGATTATAGGGGACAAGGGTGAAGGTTTCATAAGAACAATTATAAAGGACATACGGACAATAACAAGGCAGAGGCAGAAACAGGGGAGGGAGGTGGAGGGGGCTGGGGTGGTGGGGAGGTGTGGGAGAAAAAGGCAGACAAGTGTACTTGAACGACAATAAAAATATTAAAAAATAAGCATAAATGTCTGCAGAAATTTAATTTCTGTTAATATTTTATAACTGAATTTTGTATAAGTACTACACAGAAATCAGAAACTAATTGATTCAGAGAATATACATGGAAATAAGTGAGATACAAGTAAATAATAAAGAATATTCCTAAATTCAAATATGAATTTGTAAGCCTCTTTTATTATTTGCCAAGGGCCTCGATAAGTATACTTTTTATGTCTTAAAGTTCTCCCAAGGTTTCTTCTGTACATCCCAATAATTCCCCTTATTGATGAATAAAGTCCTCCTTTCCATTCTGTCTGCTCAGATCAATCTGGACAGCCTATTCTCTAAACCTGTTCTCTAAACCTGTTCTCTGAGAACAGCTATTTCTGGTTACAGACCATTCCTTAACTACAAAGATAAATACACCCTTTCCTGGATATATTTTTTTGTTAAATTCTTTGTTTTACTGTACATGTATTAAGGAATTTTAGATATACATTTTGATGCTTTACCTGTTGAAAATGTTTTTATCCTGGTTAGGTTGCCTGGATTTGAATATTTTATTATTAAGCTATTTTCTCACATATCATTTCTTGTCTTTTTGATGAAATAGGAAATTTGTTTTAAAAGCCTTTTAATAAAAAATAATTAAATTTGTATAAAATATGAAGTATTACTAGACAAGAAGGGAGGGAATTTTCTAAGGTTAAGGCCATTGACCTCAGAAGAAAGCTGAATAATCATAAGAGAAATTTCCCCAGTGCAAGTCCAGTGACTGTGAGCCTTACGGTTATCTCTGGAAATTTAAGAGAGCAGTAAGAATGCTAGTTTATTTTCATTCTCTGGTTTCTAATATAAGCAAATTAAAATCCTCTCAGAGTAATAATTTCTCAATGACAATATCAGTTATTTCTATATATTAAGATTAAACATGAGTTCACAGTGAAAAATGACAAAACACACAAGCAAAGAATGCACCATTACTAACAACTAGAGTTGGGGAAAAAAGTTTTGGAATTCCCCAAGAAAACAAGATATTATATTCATCAGATAGTGATAACATAGTTATATGTTAAATGTTTAATATATAGAAGATGGAATCACAAAATAGATGAAAACAGCCATAGACTATCAAAAATAGCTAAGCTAATTTAAAGAAAAATAATTTTACAAATGAAAACAAATTATTGAAAATTTAAAATTAACCAATGGCTTTCAGTCTCTAGTTGGATAAGAATACAAAAGACATTTACTTACATGAAAACAATTAGAAAATTTAGAGGAAATTAAAGTATTGTTTAGTTTTGTTTTAATTTTATCTATGTGTGGATTTTTTGACAAAAAAAATGTACTTTTCTCCAATGTAACAAAATCCTGTGAAATATAGTTAGAGCTGGTTGGATGTGAGCTCTTGTTTATTATGAGGGGAAGTCCACCTATCTTGAAGAAATAATAATGATAACATGTGACTTCTATCTCATTTCCCATGATGCCACTTTCTTGGTTACATTTCAGTAGCAAGGAGTGGTAAAGAATAAAGGCCTGTTCTTAGATTATTTTATCCCATCAATCATTGCTAAGGGTAAGTAATGCTGAGAAATACAGTTTTTATTCCATAAAGGTCACTGAGGCAACTCAATGAGGAGAAAGAAAGTTTCTCACAAATGACACTTAACACAATGGTATAAATAAACTTTGATTCCTCCCTTATACCATAGACAAAAACTAGTGATGGATCACAGAATGAACAAATTGAACTAACAAGCAAAATAGAGACAGATTCATAGAAAGTAGGATGGCAGGCTAGGAGGAGAAGGGGTGGAGAAATTGAGAAAAAAGGAAAAAGGACTAATGGACCTGGGCTACTGTGTAGTGATTGTAGCGGGTAGTGGAGTGTAAGGGGACTAAATAGTAATGGGGAAAAATGCAATAAATTTTTTAAAAAATCTAAACTAAAATTTCTGAAAGACAACATAGGAGAATTTCTTTAAGACCTTTGACTGTCAAAAACTTCATACATAAGACACAAAAAAATCACTAAGCATAAAATCAAAAAGACATGAATAAATCGGACTTCACTCAAATTAAAAAGCCCTGCTCATCAAATTATACTGTTAACAAAGCGAACAGGCAAAAGTAGGTGGGGAGAAAATATTTTCAATGTGTTTCATAGAGCAATGACTAGATAAAATCAAAACAAAGAAAGAAAAAAGGAAATGTAGTGAACTCAACTACATTTGTTGAACTCAAAAATGGACCTACATTTAACTTAAAAGTAGGTATATGATAATTTAGATGTATGGTTCAATCAACATGCTTGGAATGTTCAATAAATTATTAATGAATAAATTATATCCATGTAGAAGAGAAATTAAACTTTTGGTCCTCTATTCCTTCTGAAATAAAAGCCATTGTTTGTCCTTATCACATCCTTATTATTGCTGTTGAATTATTACTACTATTTCAGGTTAGAGAGGTTAATGCATATGTGTTAACATATAAATGAAATGTTTTAGTTTATATTTTTGTGGATTCTTAAAGTTCTATTAGATTGGCATGCTAATTTTCATCTAAACTGTTTTAATAAATATTTATGTAGTCGTCAGACTTGATGTATTATAAACAGTGCTTCCATGAAGATCATTGTATAATGTTTATACTACATTCAATAGATATGTAGGACCAAGTTCTTTTATTTTAAAGACTTATTTATCTGTTTTTAGAGAGGGGAAGGGAGGAAGAAAGAGAGGGAGAGAAACATCAATGTGTGGTTGCCTCTTGAGTGCCTGCTACTGAGGGCCTGGCCCCAAACCCCGGCATATGCCCTGCCTGGGAATCCAACTGGCTACCCTTTGGTTCTCAGGCCATTGCTCAACCCACTGAGCCACACCAGCCAGGGCTGTAGAAAAAATTTCTATAAACAAAATCACAGAATCAAACAGATTTGCCTTTAAATGTTGAATAGAATTACCAATTATCTGCTGTTTCAAAAAATGACTTCAAAGATTTGTATTCTTAATTAATGATGCTCACCAATCTATAAGCTAATATTTGAATTTTAATTAAAAGTTTTTAAGTTTAAAATTATAACCTGATTTTATTTATTTATTTTGTGAACTGTGATTCAATGAGCTGTGTTGGGTATTTTCTCTTTGTCCCTCCAAATTAACTTAGCCTCCTTTTCCTCTATGTACCATGTCCTTGGTACCTGACAGTTGGGTTTGACCCTAAGGAGTCAATGGCAGGAGATAGAAGATAAATGGACCAGGTGTTTATTCCACCATCTCCCACTCTGAGGGGATGATTAGGGCTAGCTGAATCTCTGTGTCAAAACTACAGCTACTGTCAGAGTACCGTCTCCATATTGCTCCTCCTGCTCTTGCCCATGCAGTTCTGAAAGTGGTAACAAATGCAAGCTGTTGCTAGCTGTAGGTTTTGGTTACCATAATGCTGTCACACCTTTGTAAATAGTCTCTTTATGCAAATTTCATAGTAAAAATATTCCCTACCAAGTTGCTCACATATTTGAAGAACACACAGTTAATCTCTTTGTTGGAAGGTGTTATTGATTAAACTGTGTACCCTAAGAGGTAATTGAAAGCTTAATCCAGGGTGCCTGTGAATATCACCTTCTCAGAAAATAAGGTCTTTGCATGTTCAATCAAATTAAGAAGAGGTCATTAGTGTGGTCCTTAAACTAATATGACTTGTGTCCTTATAAAAAGAGGAATGTGCCATCTAAAAACAGAGACATGCAGGGGAAGTACTGTGACAGGGAGAGATTGTAATGGTGCAGCTTCAAGCCAAAAATTAATGTGTACCACCAGAAGCTGGAAGAGGCAAAGAAGGTTCTTACCCAGGATCTCAGAGAGAGCATGGCCCTGCTGACTCCTTGATTCCAGATTTACAGCCTCCAGAAGTGCGAAAGAATACATTTCTATTGTTTTCAAGCCATGGAGTTTGTGGTAGTTGTTTATTGCAGCCTTAAGAAACTAATACAGGGTGAGAAGAACATGGGATGCCAGAATAATAATCTTTGCCATGTGGTGGCATATAATGATTATACAAATTATAATGTTAATGTGATGTGAAAGTCTTTGAGAAAATCAAGAAAATGTGGCACTTACACACAGTAATAACTACAGTCTTTTCATAAAAATATGCAGTTCCATTGAAGGAGAAGTAGATAGCTGTGACTTTTACACCTAGAACAAAAGTGGAGACTGATTTTGGGAAGTTTTAAAGGAGTCATGTATTTCCTGTAATAAATGGAAAATATATCCATCTGCCCTTAACTTGATCATCAGGTTTGTAGAGTTGTTTGTTAAGTGCTTAACTTTGTCAAGAAGCTTCTTCTAAGGTAAGAGAGGGGGTGGGGAAAGATGGGGACTCTGAAATATGAAATGGGATATTTGACTTAATAGGTGAACCTGAATCTCTGCTGCAAATTGAGTCAGGTGCAGGGTTAGAATATGAGTGATGCAATTCTAGTGCCTATGTTACAGAATTAAGGGATACTTATTCTCAGGCACCAACTTTTCACTTAAATAACATTGAAAGTGAGTGAGTGCTCCCTTAGATTTTAGCATGTTATAAAATTTGGAGGAAAAATATTGTCTTAGTCAAATTTATAAAGCTTAGCCAAATTTAACACAATTATAAACCACATGGCTCTCTATAGTCAAAAGACTAATTGCCTCTCTGACCCTTTGGTATGTTGGGATAATTGCAGCTCTATATTTTTTATGGTTAAGCACAGCACTTGACATCAACCAGTCTGAGATCTTGTTACTCTCATCAATATCAGGGAAAGATATTCTAATTTAATATATGTCATAAAATTTTAATTTAAAAGGGATAATCACCGTAGATAGCATAAAAATATTGTTTTATAGAATCTCACAAAAAGACACCTCTATGGGCAAGATAGTCAATAATAAGTTGGACAAAGTCAGCTGGTCAAACAGACCAAAGCAGATGCAACTGCTGGAGCTGACCAGTAAGGAGACCCATAGGTCTGACCAGTAAGGAGACAATAAGCTCAAATGGACTCAGACAGTTTGTCATTCATATTACCACACACGGAATGCATTTCGTGTTTGCCTTGGTTCCCCTTGATCCTCCCAGTTCTCATTGGGGTGATGCAGAATTGGGCAGAGATGGATACCATACACATGGTGGGTCTATGTCACAGATGAAGTACAATAAGCTCAGAAAATTCTTAATATTTTAAGGGCATTTGTAGCAAACTTGCCTAGTCTTTACCCCAAGGGAATACCTTACCTTAACTGTCCTGACCAAGAGATAAATCTGCCCTCTGACCATAGAAAGACACTATCTCTAGCTCCCAAGTATGTTTGCATATAAACATACTTGAAAAGACAACCCTGATATGTAGAAATATGGAGAATTATCTCCAAACAGACAAATTTCCTGCCCTTTGGATGTGAATAGGATTTCCCCCAGCAACTGCACTGATTGTTTAATGAGAATACGTCCAAGGTGACCATGAAATAGCTTGGTATGGGCTCTATAAATAAGATTTCCCCTCATAAAGACTGAGTTGACTATAAAACCCACTTACTGCCCAATCCATGTTGACAGTAAAGGTCAACACTGAGCATCCCCTCATCAGCTCCCATGTGAGAACATTTCCTGGGAAAAGCAAAAGCAGGTGGTAGATTGATGACATTGAAGACCTTTCATCAGGAGGATACCAGTGATGTTTGCTCACTGGGACAAATATATTTCAGGTATGAACGTGGCCTTTCTCATTGATTTATAGAATGCCTTACCCATGGATGTGGTAAGGCATTCTGCCTCTTCAACATGTAAGGATAAGCTCATACACAGGGAATTTACTAGTGTTACCATGTGCTTCATTACAAAGAAACAGCTGGAGTCATATAGCTTCATTATAGCTCTAGTTGGGAAGCAAAATCCTGCAATGTTGGAGGGACTTTTCCAGCAAATGAAACATATACCTTAAAATAGCATCCAGTCAATTTCCTTATAGTCAGGATTCACAGTTCACTAACAAAATGGAAGTGATCATTACACCAAATAACCTGTTGAAATAATTTTTAGTTCTTGTACAATCAACCTTGGGATCAATAGATTCAGAGTCCTCAAGTGTCCAGGAGAAGAATGCTTCTACTAAAAAGCAGACTTATGGCTGTGATTGGAGGTTGAAAGTTCTCCTTGGACATTTAGGGTTCTTTGTGTTGGTCATTTAACGAGCATGAATGGGAGATTGCTCTAAGAGCCAGGATGATTAGCCCTGATTTCCAGAGGAAATCAATGGGTGTGAGGATAATTCAACATGGAGCCCAGGGGATTTACTGCACACGTCTAATATTCTTTTGCCCAGGAGTCTTGATCAATAGTTAAACTTCAGAAATCCAATAAATACAGATCCAGAAAAGACTGACATGCTGCAGATAAAAAGTTTTGGTTAAAAATACAATTCAGCCAGAATGCTGGGAAATGTAAGGGGATTCTGCAATTGCCTTGAAAAATGAAGCTACAGTTATCAGCTTAGGACTAATGACTACATGCATAAGGGAAAATAGTAGAAGCTACAACTTGGCAGTTCTATTTTCCTCATTTTATCCCAAATATCTTATATGAATAACACTAGAAATGACTATAATATTTTAGGTTCCAAGTAGCAGTATGACAAAATAGATAATTCACCATTTACAATGTAGCAACTGATTGCTCCTTTTGTGTTCCCTATTTGAATAACACACATTTTTATTCTGGACAAAAGAATTTTGTGGATCTTGAGGAGAAAATTCATCAATATTTGTAGATTCTTTTTGCTCCATGTTCATTTTCCAACAATATCTACCTCATTGTGGGGTCTGTGAGACTGACTTTTGTGGAAAACTTGATGTTTCCCTTGCTCTTTATCTTCTGAATTGGCCATTGGGAGGCACTGGCAGTGTATAAGGTGGATGGTTGAGATAAAAATGATTGAGATACTTAATCCTTGACTCTAATCCTGTGTGGTTACCACAGATTGGTTTCACCTATCAATCCACCGTGTTGACTTTGGATTCTCCTGAGACCACCAGGAAAATGTCTTTGAGGGCAAAGCTAAAATTATGAGACTGCAGGAAGGGAAAAGGCACCTCCTAAAAGTAACAGAGTCCCAAATGAGGAACTCTGGGAAGTATTACAGGGCTTTAAGGCCTGGGATGAGAGACCTCGAGTGGGGCCTTAGAAGGTTCAATGGGCAGTTTGCTTGCCATGCTTTGGCCAACATCAACCTTGTGTACTTGCTAGAGCAGAGACTACTGAAGGACAGACACCCAGTGTGTTGGATTCAGCATATCTTGGGTGAGACCTGAAGTTTGAATTTGTAACAAGTTTCTCTGGTTAGGGACCCAGACTTTGAAAATTACTGTCTAGTGCCTTGTAAATGTTTTTATACTTTTTGTAAATTTTCCCAAGCTGGGGAAACATCCTCAGCTGCTTTACCATCAGGACAGGTCTGTGACTAACACATCTCTGCAATCCATAAGGAGTCATTATTATTTTTTTCTCCTAAAGAGAGTTGTGCTATACTTTTTGAGTTAAAAGGAAAGCCATAGGTTTTAATTTTGGTCACTTCTTTTAATATATGTGAATGGTTGCAGATTGTTTAACTTTTATATTATCTGTTAAACAGTGATAGTAAAATCTATTTAATATGGCTTCTGTGAAGAGAAAACGAGATCATACTTACGAACAGCTTAGTTGATTGCTTGATGCAGTAAATGCCCAAGAACTGTTTGTTGTTGCTATTATTGTTGATACAGACTCTTTATATCACAGTTTTTTTCATTTGTACAATGTGAAGAACAAAATGGTATTTGTAAGATTTGAATAAGTTTGATGAAACTGTTCAGATGATCCAGAAGGCCCCAGCTATGGGCAACTGGTGATTTCAGCTTTACCATGACAATATTCCCAGCCACAAAAAACATGTTGTGCAGAATTTTTTGGCAAGACATCAAATCACCAAGGAGACTCACCATCCCTGTAGCTCAGATTTGGTGCCCTGTGACTTCTGGCTTTTCCCAAAACTAAAAATCACCCTTGAAAGGGAAGAGATTTCAGACTGCTGATGAGATTCATGAAAACATGATGGGACAGCCGATAGTGATTGGGAGAACTATGTGAGGTGCCAATGTGCCTACTTTGAAGGGGACTGAGGTATCATTGTTCTATGTACAATGTTTCTTGTATCTTCTTCAATAAATGTCTCTATTTTTCACATTGCATGGCTGGATACCTTCTGAAAAGACCTCACATACCAGATGTGACTCTCAAATTTGTCTGGTAGTTACCACTTCAATTAGTAATGGGTCTCAATTATTATGAAAGAAAATAAAATGAAATGTGGATTTTTTTACATGAGAAAAATTTAGGTTGTTGCAGTTTACCTTTTCAGCACAGGATTGTGCATAGCTGATTCTGTCCATTGATTTTTCCCACAGCCTTTGTCTTCTAATAGTGTTCTAATTTCTAGGAGTCTGGTCAGATCGTTAGGAGACTATGAAAATAAACATTTTAACATTAGAGTAATAAATATGGTGGGGAAATGTAAAGGAAAAATAAGATTAATAACTAGAATCATTCAGATATAAAAATAAAACTAACATGAAGTGGAGAATTTGTCACTAATTCGAATGAGCCAAACAACACTAGAGTTAATCTTGATTTTGTTAATATAGAATTGTAGGATTTTGATTTTTTAACATTTTTAGACATTTGTTTTTTTTTCATCTAGTGAAAGAAGGGTGGACAAGATGATATAAGATGTCTATTTTAGATCTGAAACCACTTTATTGATTTTTCACAAATGTTTTTGACCATTACTAAACTCTTGACACTGTCCAGATTCTAGGAATTTGAAAGTAATTATAATATCTATGTTACAAAGAGAGATAGTCTAATGGGAAAGTCAACATGTAAAAGAAAATAATATGGTGTGAAAATATTCAATTAAAATATACACAGTGTAAAATAGAAAGAATAATAGACCGATTATGAGAAGATCTAGGAATGGCTTCATATATGAGGCAAAATAGAAGTTCTTATTTAACAGCAAAGAAGGGGTGGCTTTTCAAGCAGAAGAAGCAGCAAGTTATGGTCCATGGAGCTGGGAAGGAATATGAGGTGCTTAAAATAGCAGAGCCTTAGTAGGCGCTCAATATAAATCTATGTAATATTCTACAAAATATAGTGAGAGTGTGAGAGTGGCAAGAATTGAATCTATTAAGGAAGGTATAGGCCTGATCACGAATCCCTCTTTTCCATGATATACGAGGTCTGTTCAGAGAGTATCCAGCTACACAATATGGGAAATAGAGACATAAATTGAAGAAGATACAAGATACAAGAAACATTGTATGTACATAGGACAATGACAGCTCAGTCCTCTTCAAAGTAGGCACCTTGAGATCTCACACAGTTCTCCAACTGCCATCAGCTGCCTGGTTGTATTTTCATGAATCTATCTCATCAGTGGTCTGAAATCCCATTCCTTCCTTCCTTCCTTC
>PVKM010038165.1:0-14276 GCA_004027735.1 Carollia perspicillata
GGGTCTCCCCAGTGACATCTCCTATGTTGTTGGGAGTCTCTCTTGGCACCTTTTCAATTGATGTTTTTAGGCTTTATTTCCCATCGCTGGGGCCCTGGGCTGTGTGGTTCGTCTCACTGCCCGCTCTTGCCTAGTTTATCTGCACATGAATTTGTATCCGTGGTCAGCCAACCACCCTGTGTGCTCTGCTCATCTCCTCCCCACGCATCTAGGGTCTGCAGGCTCCATGCCACCTATGCTCCCTAGCACTCCTGGGTCTGCCAGCCACTGCCTTTTCCTGCCGAATTCCCTCTCCGCTGACTCCGCCCCTCTTATCAGTCTGGTTGAATGGTTGTCGGACTTCCATAGTTCAATTTTCTGTTTTGGTTGTGTTATTGTTTGTAAATATTTGTTGTCCTTAATTTTGGTTGTGTGAGGAGGCACAGTATTTCCACCTACGCCTCCATCGTGGCCGGAAGTCCTCATTTTTGTTCTTTTTCAAATTCTACCTAGTCATTTTTGATAGCCTCTTCTTCCTTGCTCATGTTTTAAATGCTTTCTTTTATTTCAGTAAACATTTTAAGGATACATAGTTTATACTCTGATTCTGATAATTCTTATATTGAAGTCCTCGGAAAGTCTAATTTTACAGTGTTTGGTTTTGATTTATGGTTTGTGTGCTGTGTGTAATCGGTCATTTTTTGTTATGAACTCACGTGGCTGATCTCAATCTGGGGGGACCCTAAAGAGCCTCAGAGGTGGATACCGTCCTCCAAAGGGGACTCTCATCTGATTCTAGTGCGAGTCTTTCTCACACTGGAATCCCCTTAACCCAATGCTTCACCTGATGCCTCCTGGACAACACATGTAGATAACGTAAATTTAAACCAAAAACGATCCTGAGGTAAGAATTCTCAAGAGAAACTTGTTTTATTCCCCCATAACTTTTCATGGCAACTTTGTTTGCCAGATAGATTTTTTTTCCAGTCCATCTTTTCACTGAGGGTATAGATCTACAAGACTCCTGGTCTTTGCGGGCTCTTGATCAGTCTTGACTCCCCACCATGTAGTCCCCAAGACCTTTGTTTCCATTCCACAACCCACCTCCACTCACCCCGGTTGTGTGGCAGTTAAATGGCGAGGCTCCAGATTTCTGTTATCCTCAGATGCCCTCCCAGGGCAGCCCACACCTGATGTGCTCACTCCCCACCCTGATGTCAGCTCCCTCTTCGCTTTCACCCCCGTGGATTTACCTGAAATTTTAATGAGCTTAGCTACACATTTTTGTGTGATATCCAGCTTTTCTCAGTGTGTGAGTAATTAGAAGAATTTCTCAAAATATTCCGTCTTTCAGGACATCAGAAGTAGAAGTCCACCAGACCTTCCCTATCTGATGCTTAAAGGCTATCACTGTAACTTCAGGGGCTTTGGAGAAGCTCCACTCTGTTACCTCCCAGCTTAACGATTCCTGAATTTTATGGAACCAAAAAAATGTTTGAAGTGAGCTGAGATAAGCTGGGATGTCAATCAATTAATTTTCACAATGTGCTACCACCTACCATTTAGTGAACTTGCTAAAAAAAAAATCACATAACCTTGCTAGATAGAACCTTGGTACTTCTTTATTCCAAAGGCAAAATAATTCAGAAAACATTTATTCAAAACACAAAAATTCACCCAAAACCTACTCTTTGCCAACCACAGTACAAAGTATTAGACATATAAAATGTAATTAAAACATAAACTTGTCCCTCATTGTTTAGCAAGAATGCCTAAAAAAAATTTATTTTCCTAAGTGCAAATTGATCAGTAAGTAAAGACTGCCTGCCATATTGTGTCAAGAATATGAGGGCAACGCAAAGTTCAGCAGATAAAGGTGATCCATTAAAAACGTGAGTTTTACCATGCCACATTCCTGCTTAAGCACCTCTAACAGCTTCCCGTTTTCCCTAAACTGCAATCCAAACTCCTCGTGGCCTCCAAAGCCCCATGACATGTGACCTTGCCTATCTCCCAGCTTTCACCCGACACCACTCTTCTTGTTCACTCCATTCTCCCCACTCTGGCTTCCTTCTGTTCCTCAAAGATGCCTAGTTTATTCTCACTCTAGCTCATTTGCACACACTCTTCCTTTGATCTAGAATACTCTTCTTAAATTTATTTTTAGAGATAGGGAAAGGGGGGGAGAAAGAGAGAGAGAGAGAAACATCTATGTGAGACAGAAACATCTCTCATACACACCCCGACCAAGGACCGAACCTGCAACCCCCAAATGTGCTCTGACTAGGCAACAAACTGGTGACATTTTACTTTGTGCGAAACACCCAACCAACTGAGTTACACCAGTCAGGGCTCATCTAGAATACTCTTATCTCGGGTCTTTATATGGGTCCTGTCTCTCATCACCTGGGTCTCAGTTCAAATGAGAAACCCTTTGAGAAGGCCCTTCTCTGACCAACCAGTCAAAAGGAGTCCCACCAACATATCAGTTATCTATCACTTCACCCTTTTTTCAATTTTCTTCAAAGTACACATCAGAATATTATATTACCTAGTTTTTTATGTATTTTCTCACTTACAAGCCCATATTTTGCTTTTCTCTGTATCCTCTAAAAATGAACCTGTGATATACAGTGGGTGCTCTGCTCATTTTTGAGAATAAATGAATAAATGGCCCATGATGTCTGCAAGTGTGAAAAAGAGGAGAACAGTGACAACGTGTGTCACCTAGTTGTACCCCAGGAGATAACATAAGTTGCAGAAAGTTGCAATTAAGTGCAGTAAGTGCCATCAGATTCAGTAGTGGCTGAAGAGGGAGTGATGAACTCTGTTGGGAGCAATGATGGAAAACAGGCAGCGAGACTGTCCCAGAAAAGGCAGCTTGCAAAGAACCCTAAAGAATGAGCAGGAAGGTAGTGGCCAGACAAGGTGGAGAAGAGCATCCAGGCAGAAAAAGGGCACACGCAGCAGCAGGCAGGTGAGAGGCTCCTTCCTTCACGTGGCCCCCTAACTTCAGAGAATGTAGAAACTCCCAAAGGGCTCAAGTTTGGCCGCTTGTCGAGAGGTGGCCAGGGTATCCAAGAACAAAGCCCTATGGTGAACTTTGCTGCCAGCTAATTGTGTGACTTTTCAGCAAGCTATTTCACCGCTCCACTGCTCATCTTCAGGACCTATGTAATCAAGATGTGACTAGGGGATCTCTGAGGGCCTTTCCAGCCCTAAAAGTCTGTTCGTTTCTCCTGGGTTTGCCCCAACCCACATTGCAAAACTGCTGATACTAGAGTGTGAAACACAAATTCCTTTTGATGGTTAATTTTTTTGCTCCTTCATATTTTTGCTTTTTAATGATAAGAGTCTACAGAACCTGTTCCATTCCATTGCTTGACTATGGTTCAATGCTTACATAAGCTGTGAAATGCAGGTCTGGATTTTGGCAAATCCTAAAGTCTTCTGCATACCTGAGGTCAGTGAGCCTTGCCAGGATGGGCACAGGGCAGGGAGGCTGACTCAGATCTGTGATTCCCATACCACAGAGCTTCTCAAGGTGGGATCTGCAGACCACTCATTCCATATCAAAGTCCTTGCTAAAAATTCAACCAGCCACCACTCTCTCAGACTCAAAGCAAAATTAGTATCCCTCATGAGTGGGGCCCAGGTAATTCCTTCTTATGCACCCTCAAGTAGAGAACCACCATTCCTTAGTTTCACTCTGTTTTGTGACAAAAATAAAGCACTAATAATAATGACTAGCGTTTGTCGAGGGCTTATTCCACCATGCTCTGTAGCAGGCTTCTCTGACTGACCTCCTTTCTTGCCCCGGACAGTGTTACATAACTTACCCACGCTCACAGAGCCGTCAGTTGGCGGAGTCAGGATTTGAGCACATGTTTTTCTGACTCCAGAGTCCATACTCTCCACTGCTAACCAGACTGTAGCCACATAAGGTACTTAAGAGCTGCCACCACCATGGCATCACCTTTGATGACTTCAAATCCCAGCTGTACCTTTTAATAGCAGTGTGCCCTTGGGCAAGTTCTTTTATAAGGTGGGACTAATCACCATGCCTACCTCATCGAGCAGTTGGCTGGGAAAAATAATTGAGGTGATTGATATAAAGTGTGCAGAAGGGAACCCGGCATATCATAAGCACTCAGTAGGCATTAGCCATTATGATCCAGCCTCCCCTTTCTCCAGGCTGCAGGCTCCTCACTGCTTGTCACTGGTCCCAAAGGAGACCCCCGGCAAGCCTGAGAAGACAGATCTGAAAAGAAAATCTATCCCCTCTGCTGGAAAGCAAACTCTCGTAGCACAAGCTCCACCACCAGTGGCTCAGTAGTGTGATCTTTGGAGATAAAGGACAGCACATTATTTGAACTTAAATGTTCAAAGGGCGTCGACTCCTTTCCAGCACAGAACACTTTCAGCCTCGCTGCTTGTTTTTCTTTCATGGCTCCTAATGGTTCTGTCTGTCATTACGAACCTTTCAGTTCTGCTTCGACAAAGCACAAAGGGATTCCATCCTTTAATCCTCAAAACAGTTTGTCTTTAAAGTTTGGCAAGTAAGAGTTGGTTGCAGCGGTAAGTACTGAAACCTGACTCTCATTATGCCAAGAACTGCAATGTGTTGCTGCATCAAAGCATGAGTGATAACAAATGCTTTCAGACAGTGAGAACTGCTCTTTATAACCTGCCTTCCAAGTGCCCTCTTGACATAGAAGAAGTTTTTCTGACTAGCATCAATCATCATTAGTAGCAAATGGTGATATCTGTCCGGGTGACATCT
The DNA here is from genome assembly GCA_004027735.1 of Carollia perspicillata. Taxonomy (NCBI): domain Eukaryota; kingdom Metazoa; phylum Chordata; class Mammalia; order Chiroptera; family Phyllostomidae; genus Carollia; species Carollia perspicillata. The sequence continues at coordinate 4,763 of PVKM010038165.1, forward strand.
CAGCCAAGGAAGGAAGCTTTATCCTTAGAATGTCAGCTATAACAAGGCTGAAATAATAGAATACAGTGAAGACTTCCTTCTTCCACAGCAAAAATTACTCCACAAGTCATGTTCTTACTAAATTTCCTACAAAGGCACTAAAAATTATTTCTTTTTCTTTATAAATGAAAATATTTTAGCCATGTATAGGGTTTAAATAAGCCACTATTTATGACTGTAGATATATTTCAAGCACCCAGAGTCAGCAGGAGAAGCAGCATTATCACATCCTCCTCATGCAAATCCAGGATGTGCCAGTAAGCTTCCCTGTCCATCCCAAAAGCTCCACCCAGGGGGGCAAGGCATCCGAGGTGTGCCAAGTTCCAGCACACCATGAATCTGCCAGCCATGCGGCAAACTGACTCCTCCTTTGAAAAAGTCAGTCCCCCGAGTAACACCTAAATGTGTCAAGACCCACACAAACAGGCAGCCCACTTCTTAACAGGATTTTCTTTTACTAAACCAAGCTGAGATTTTCCTCCCTCTGAAAGGATGCAGAACCCTTTGCAAAATGAGGAAAAGATACCGGTCCCATAAAAATTCAGTCTTTTTAATGATAAATTAATCAAGATGAAAAGCTTCTTAGAAACATCCAACTCTAAGTAAATGTTTGGCTTTTGGTGAAAGCCGACATAGGTAACAGTGACCAAAGAAAAATCTTGCTCCAAGTTCCTCCCACAACCTAGTATGAAGCCAGTCCATTTGGCCTAAGATTCAACTCCACAGTGCTGCTGTTTCCAGCCTAGGAGGTTCCAGGATGAGCTCAAGTTTGAGAGTGGTAAAAGCTTTGTAATCAAAGACCTGAATGAAAGAAGCCTCCCCAGAGGTTTATTTTGATGGGTGTTGACTTGTAATCAAACAAGTCAACATCCAAACAAGTTTTGGGGGTCAACACTGAATCTATGCTGCTATGTCCACAAGAATAAGTAAGGGCAGAACATCAATCAGTTATGTCATACAATAATGCAATATTCCCATTAGAAACTACTGTCCTAGAGAAAGAAACTGCCTGCATTAGAGGAACAAGCTCCACTATCCCCAGAGTCCAAGGACTGACATGACCGAGGTTTTCACTTCCTTCTCCTAACTTCGCCTACTCCAGTACCCCCTACAGCTGACCAGGTTCCTGCCCACGGGCACATATGAAAATACAGAAACATCTGTCTTTTCCCCTGAGCAGGGCACGACTACAGTAATGAGCCAAAGAATGTTGCAAAATATTACCAATAATGCAATCAAACTTACGAAAAGTTCTTTTACAAGATGGGTAGAATTAAAAGCAAGAAAGAAAGTTTACAGAATTCAAGCCATCTGGAATTCAAGGAAGTCCAGATGCTGAACGCACTTACCCAAACTTCTAACTAGACAAGATTCCTATTGCAGTCACTCAGATAAGAAACAAGGACCCTTGATTCCTCCCAGAAACGGATCCGTAGACTAAGTTCTGATATGGACTTCCTTGCTGTCCCCTTGGTCACCAAGCAGCATAGCCCTTCTGTCCCTGGTCCTAGGCTTCTGTAGGTCTAAGGACGCCCCAGTCCCTGAAGTAAGGATGCCTCCCTGGGCTTCAGGCCATCTGGCTATAACCTTGCAGTTGCCTTCTTTATTATTCTTGAAGGTCCCTGTGGTCCACAGGCCAGGAAGCTGGGTCTTACTAAATCCATTGTTCTCAATCAACTCCCCGAGTCAACCAGGCCTTAAGAGTCCATCTGTCCCAGTTCTTTGTTCACATGTAAGGAAGAGAGATGGAATGACTTGTTCAAGGTCACACAGCGAATTAGAGAGAAGCCAGGCCTTCTGTTCCCCTAGCCAATGGTTTTCACATGATGTTACCGATAAAGCCTAGAGCTTCAGAGGCTCTTGAGCCCTGCCCATCTTACCAAGGATTCCTCTTCCAGCTGCTGACAGTGCCACTGCTGACTTCACACCTCTAACCTTCTCCGGAGAACTTCCTTTGTGTGAGAGAGCCACACTGCACAAATGTGTCTGGGAATTTTCCCTGATTTAGGGCTGGGTTCTCCCTCACTAAGGACTGACTGATGCAAGGAAACAAAATCCTCACTTCTTTGCCGCAAGACAGAACAGGCTCTGATGCAATGGATGCAATAGTGCATCACATAGGGCCTAGACTTCACCTAAAACCACATCCTTCCTTCCTCCTAAAGACTGGTTTTTTAAAGATTTTATTTGTTTATCTTTAGAGGGGAAGGGAAGGAGAGAGGGAGAAAAATATAATATATGGTTGCCTTTCATGCATACCCTACTGGGAATTGGCCTGCAACCCAGGCATGTGCCCTGACTGGGAACTGAACTGCAGTTGTTTGGTTCACAGGCCCATGCTCAATCCACTGAGCTACACCAGCCAGGGCTCCTAAAGACTGTTTTTAATAAACCACTTGTATAAGAATCCTCTGTCTCCAGAAGTGGAACTAATGCTGTGCTTCTTCACAAGTGTTCCAAACTGGCATATTGATTCACTCCCCACAATGGTCAAAAGGCCTCTGTGGACCACCTTTATCCAAACTCATCAAGATCCAGTGACTCAGATTCCCAGGAGTAGCCCCCTTGTCCCTTCTAGCTTACAAGCCCATCCTTCCCCATGCCCACCCCCCAGGAAAAGCACCAAATGCCTCCTTCCTGCCCTCACAGCTATCACCTGACTTGCAGTTAGGAGCTGAAAGACCTATTTTGAAGTCAGTGAGCGATCAAGCTGAGGTTATCCACAGCAGAACACTGCCTAAAATACTGACAACGATTCATTCTTCTGGTTCTCTTTGGGGAGCACAGAAACCTCCTCCAAGGTCCCTTAATTTGCTCCTTGCAGTGTGAAACCTTGTAAACAGAGAATAGGGTCTCGTCACAGCATTAATATTAACAACAAGCCACCCTTTGCTTGACGGTACCCCACCTTCCTCAGGGGAATCCCTGTGTTTGCTCTGTGTTCTAAATTACATTCCTATCCAGATGCATTATTTGGGATAGAAAAACATCATTTCTGGGACTTATTACTTAACTATGACTTTCTTACATAAAAAGGCCCCCTCACTGAGTTTGTTTCTTTCCTGGCAAAGGTCAAATTGACAACACATCTGGAGAATTTATAATCTGCTATATAAGAATAATAGCTGTTCTCTTACAGCTCTTAATAGGCTCCAGGCACCAAAAATATGCCACTCCTAATCCTCACAAAAGATAGTACCGATGAGGCTCAGGGAGGTTAGATAACATATCGGTGTTATGTTAACAATTACATGGTGGAAACAGGATTTGAACCTAGGTTCATCTAACTGCAAAACCTGTGATTAGGCCACTCTGTCACACTCTCCTTGCCACTGTTCCACTGCTTAAAGCTGGCTCTAGGCTGCAGTGATTCCTGGTCCGGAATAAGCTTCCTGTAGAATTATTGGATGTTCTTGAAACTACACCCTGTTCTCTGACCTTGAGAGAGTGAAGCCACCTAAAGGGTGTCTAGGGTAGATAAAGATAAGGATCAAAAGGGGTTTTGACTGAAAGATGGAGTGAACATACTGTTCCCTATTCTTCCCACAAAATAGCTTAAAAACCATGGACATTATATCTAAAGCAAACACAAGAAACCTCTGAAGGTCCAGAGAAGTAAGGAAGGTGAAAGACCTCAGGACCCAAAGAATGACATGCTGGTGAGGGCCCAGACTTTCCTTTCTCCTCCTATTTTCCAGGATAGACACTGAAGAAGTCAGAATCCTGGAAATGCCAACAGGCAGAGACAAAAAAATAACCACCCTACTCTCTATCCAAAGAACCAAGGGACAGCCTCGCCCCTTTTAGATAGAAAACTCTTAGATTATGACCATTCTACTTAAAACATGCAGGGAAGGACCGCAGTCTCACCCCCATCGGAACAGCAAAGGCCTGGTAGGGAGCCCAAACTGGAGTGGGGTTTCCCAATACCCCACCAGGATGGTTTCAGAGGACGGAAACCAGGACGGAACAGCAAAGGCCTGGTAGGGAGCCCAAACTGGAGTGGGGTTTCCCAATACCCCACCAGGATGGTTTCAGAGACAGGAGCCTGGTCTTTCCTGTCTGCTGGGTTCCGTTCCTTGCTGAGGTGGTACTGGACAAGCCTAGTGGACAGTCAGGACTTCACCATCACTGCCCAGCAGTGTCAATCCCCAGGGGTATCGGTGGAGGTCACATAGGAGCGATATCAAGACACCCCTCCTTCTCACAGCCAGAGTGGTGCGAGCTTCAATGAGAAATTACATTCTTGAAACAAATGAAAAACTAGAAAGATTTGGTGAAGAAGTAGGAATTCTCAGCAAAGAGAAGATGTAAAAAAAAAAGTGGAAATTTTGGAATTAAAATATACCATTACAGAAATTTAATAAACAATGACAACTCACTGGATGGGTTCAACAGCAGAATGGAGAGGACAGAGAAAAGAATCAATGAATTTGAGGATAGAAAAATAGAAATTGCCCAATCAAAATAATAGAAAGCAGACTGGAAAAGATAACAGAGTCTCAGAGCCTTGTGGAATTACAATAAAAGATGACAGAAGCTTAGGTCATGTGACCCCTAGAAGGTGACGGAAAAGAAGGTGGAGGTGAAAAGTACAATATTTAATGAAGTAATGGCTGAAAACTTACCCAACTTGGCAAAAGATGGTTTTAAGCATCTCAGTAAAAACCAAACAGGATAAACCCAGAGATCCACACCAAGACACATCACAGCCATGCTTGTGAAAACTAAAGACAAAGACAAAATTCGAAAGTAGCCAGACAAGTAATGCATGAACTATAGGGGAATATCAAATTGAATGACAGATTTCTCATAAGAAATCAAGGAGGTCAGAAGGAAGTGGTGCAATATTTTTCAAGTGCTGAAAAGAACAGAACTGTCAACCTCGGATTCTATGTCCAGAGAAAATATTCTTCAGGAATAACATTCTTATATGAAGGAAAACTAAGAAAATCTATTGCTAACAGACCCACTCTAAAAAGAATAGCTGAAAAAAACCTCCCTAAAAAGAAAGAAAAAGATAAAATAAGGAATCTTGGAACATCATAAAAGAAGAAAAAACAACAGAGCAAAAATACGAGTAAATACAAAAGACTTTACTTCCTCTCTTTAGTTTTCTAAATAGGTTTGTGCTTAAAGCAAAAACTGTAACACTACCTACTATAGTTCTCAAGGTCTACAGAGAAAATAGTAAAACAAATAAAAGGGGAGGTAATGGGAGGTTACTACACTTCAATGGAACTGGTAAAATGTCAATACCAGTAGACTGTGATACATTATGTACATATAAATACAAAACCTAGAGGAACCACTAAAAAAGCTACATAAAGAGATACACTTAAACACACAATAGAGAAATCAAAATGGTATTCTACGAAATGTTCAAGCAACCCACAGAAAGCAGGAAAAAAGTAAAGCAGAGACCGGAAAGAAGGGAAAGGGGGTGGGTGGAAGCATCTCCAGATCTATGCCCCAGGGACACTCCGAAGCTAACTAGATCATTTACATAGGGCAGTGCAGTCTATCTGCTGCTCGGGTAAGCCTCTGGGGTGGGGGCAGGGGAGGAACCCTCCAGCCAATCCCACAGAGTTTTGCCTCAAAAACTGTAGTGAGTTGGTGAACGTTTGCACTGTCACTCATGGAAGGCTCTTTTCAAAGCCAGCAGGCTGACCTGCCACACACCCCACGGGGCTCCTTGCCAAGGTTTGGATCTCGGCTAACCTTCAGCACAGTCAAGGTGGCCTCCAGGGAGAGGACGGCACATTTACATTCCAATTACCAACGCCGAAAGACTCCTTTTCTGTGGGGCTGGGAAAATGGAACTAAGATGGCTCTGATGAACGTCTGATACAGCTTGGGCAAGGGGCAGCAGCTGATCGTTTGGAGCCGTGTTCCAAATGCTTCAAGAAATGACTGGGTTCACAGTCAGTCAGCCTTGGTGAATTCCCCCTACCAGACATAAAAACCTATTTTAACAGGCATCTTCATTCTTAAAAAAATTGAAAAGGAAATGAATGCTGATTTCCAGAGAAGTTCCATCTCCCTTTGATGTTATTAGAGGCAAGAGTTCCGAATCCTTCCAGGCCGGTGGGGAGCCCCCAATCATATATTAACCCACGTCATAGGACCCAATGGCCCTACGTCTCTGGCCCCCCAACCCTGTCTCTCAGAAGAATGCTTCTGAAAACTTTCCATTACAGTTGTTGATAATTTTTATGCTTTAAAAAGAGCAAAACTGTGTCTAGGTAGGATATTTATACATTACATGTCATTCATTGTTCTGAATGTAATTTTAATCAGTTCAACATACAAGCATCTTAATATCCTCAATAATGGCACTGGTAATTTTAAATATTAAAATCCACATCAGGGAAAGGGGGATTTGATTTATTCTCTCCTTCCATATAAGCACAATCAACTAGGCCCACACCAAGCTTTCTCTCCACTGTTCCATCTTTTTTTCTTCCTTCTTATTTTTCTCTTTCCTCCCACTCTGCTCCCTTATGAGATGACAAAGATCAGGGTAGTCGGGGCAGAGTCATGGTTGACCCAAAAAATCTGATTACCCCCTCTCCTTCTACTTACTCAGAAACCTGAAACTTTTAATAAAAGTAGTTCTATTTTTCCCAGAAAATCTCTGATTTTTATGTCTGCCCTGTCTTTAACCAACTATTATAGATTTTTCTATTGAATTCTGTTTTGTAACCCAGATTCCTAAAAGGTTTATTTGCAGACAATACCAGGTAGATTCCCTTGAGCTTTGGGAAATGATCTCCCTTTCACCAAAGGCAAGTAGCCCGAGGAAGGCTCTCATCCACCTATATTCTCTTCCACCTTTTACTTCTTGGCACTTGTAAAAATTCAGAAATGTTGCTGAAAATTTAGAAATGGGCTTCCATTGCTCCTTATATACTATTGCATTTGAAATAAATACCTCAAGTTAATTCAGGTCTTTCTTCCTTGAACTTATTAGTGAACAATAAATTTCATGCTAATGTTCCCAAATCATTTGCAGGCAATGCAGGACTCCCTTTCCAAGTTTTGCTGATTTCAGTAAAAAAAAATACGCTCACATCATTTCATGACTGTGGTTCTAAAGGTTTCTATCAGGCTTGCTCTCCTCTTACATGTATGATGTTTATTGTGTTAGTCCACAATGCTCCAACTTTCCACGGGTACACAAAGCTAGTGGTTTACTAAAGTGGTTCTGGAATCCATTTCCATGGAAACCAAAGGTATAAAAAGCTGCTTTTTAAAAAGATTTTATTTATTTATTTTTAGAGAGAGGGGAAGGGAGGGAAAAAGAGAGGCAGAGAAACATGAATGTGTTGTTGCCTCTCACATGCGCCCCCGCACTGGGGACGTGGCCCACAACCCAGGCATGTGCCCTGACTGGGAATCAAACCAGCGATGGCACTGGACAGCCGTCAATCCACTGCGTCATACCAGCCAGAGCAAAAAAAAAAAAAAAGCTGCTTTTAACTAATAGGAAAACCTAGGGGAACTCTAAAAAGATCAGAAGTATTTTTAAAGTAAAGTTATAACACAATACATTCTAGCTTTAGTTAAAGAAGCCTTAGAGTGGAATAGTGTAGCAGGTTAACAGAAGAAGAATGGACAAAAAAACAAACTTTTTGTCTGGGCAGTGACCATCATGGTGCTAAGAGGAATACATTGCTGTGTCTGGTCTTTGATCCAGGTCATTAGAAGCTTCTCCACGTCTGATACAGGCCCTTCTCGAATTTGGTTAGTCTGTTTGCCTACAACGAGGCAGGTCCTTTAACAGATTCTGTCACTTGGTTCTGGTTCTTCATGATCACAGCTATGGTGGAATGGGACGAGCCTGACTGACAGGCAATAATATCACTAATTCTCCACATTTGTAGTCCCTAATCATTTTCTATTTCATTTTCAGGTCATTCACTCAATGTGGTCTCTCACTAGCAACATTAGCAGTGGATTTGGTATGTTTAGGGGCCATTACAAACAAAACAAGATGAAATCAAATGCAAGAGAAAATAATGCAACCAAGAGATGCAGTAAACAGGAGATAGAGCTGCTAACATAACAGGGCATAACCATTATGGTTTCACAGCAAACTTATTTTTTGTAAGTGTAGGAAGGCATAGCATATAGTCAATATAAAAACTGGTAACATTTATTACTTTTACCAAGTGTTATGTACTGTACATAATTGTAGATGCTATATTTTTATATGACTGGCAGGGCAGTAGGTTGTTTACACCAGCATCATCACAAACTCCAGAGTAATGCCTTGTGCTATAACTTTCAATAACTACAACATCACTAGGCAATAGGACTATTTCAGCTCTGTTTTAAGCTTATGAGTCCACCGTCCTGTGTGTGGTCTGTCATTGACCAATACATCATTATGTGGCACACCTCTGTATGTAGAATGTTCCATCAAAAACAGCAGAAGACACATTTTTTCAAGAGCACTTGGAACATTTTTTAGGATAGATCACATGGTAGGCCACAAAAAAAGCCTCAATAAGCTTAAAAAGATTGAAATCATATCAAGCTTCTTTTCCAGCCACTATAGTATGAAACTAGAAACTAATTACAGAAGAAAACTGGAAAAAAACACAAACACATGGAGGCTAAACAACATGCTACCAAATAATCAATGGGTCAAAAGAGAAATAAATGAGGAAAAAATACCATGAGATGAATGAAAACGAAAACACGGTGTTCCAAAATCTATAGGACATAGCAAAACCAGTTACAAGAAGGAAGTTTACAGCAATACAGGCCTACCTCAAGAAACAAGAGAAACCTCAAATAAGCAACCTAACTTTACACCTAAAGGAACTGGAAAAAGAAAAACAAACAAAACCCAAAATCAACGTAAGAAAGAAAATAATTAAGATCAGAGCAAAATAAATGCAATGACTAAAAAATAAGGGAAAAGATCAATGAAATTAGTAGTTGATTCTTTGAAAAGATATACAAAATTGACTCACATGTAAATCCTATCAAACATTTAAACAAGAGTTAATAACTATTCTTCTCAAACTACTTCACAAAAAGTGAAGAGAATGGAAAGCTTCCAAGCTGATTCTGTAACAGGGTGCAGCCAAAGGGAGGCCCCAAAAAGGGATTTGGAATAGGGCCTAGAACTCAGGGTGTCCAGGAAATACTAGAAAGACATATAAGATGTCCTCACCCCTTCCCCAAACAGGTGTGAGTTGGGGGAAGGGACAAATGGAGCAGGGCCATTGAGAGCTGTTTTGCATACCAACAGCTTTGCAGGTAACCTCTGTTATGGTCATTTAACATATCTATAACCTTTAACTGGTTGCATAGACATGTTAAATAGCTCTGAGCCAGGGGGATGGAAAGAGATTTCCCCCCAAGATGTAACTGGGGCTGGTGAGATGATTGGCTCCACACCATGAGACCACACCTGCCGAGACTCACCATGGCAGCCCAGTAAAGCTGGAAGGATATGGGA
>PVKM010038166.1:0-14173 GCA_004027735.1 Carollia perspicillata
GTCACCTAAAACAGGAGCAGAGCCACAGAAATGGAGATCACATGGAGGGTTAGCAACAGGGGAGTGGGAGGAGGCAGGGGAGGAGGTACAGAGAATAAGTAGCATAGACGGTGGGGAGAAAATAGACAGGGAGAGGGCAAGAGTAGTGTGGGAAATGTAGAAGCTAAAGAACTTATGACACATGGACATAAACTAAAGGGGGGAAATGTGGGTGGGAGGAGGTGTGCAGGGTGGAGGGGAATGAAGGGGAGAAATGGGACAACTATAATGGCATAATCAATAAAATACATTTTAAAAAAATGAAAGTGAACTAAGCAAACAACTAGAACAGAACAGAATCACAGAAATGGAGATCACATGGAGGGTTATAAGCAGGTAGGAGGAGGCGGGAGAATGGGGGAAAAGGTACAGGGAATAAGCAGCATAATTGAGCTCTGGCTGGTATAGCTCAATACATCGAGCACGGGCCTGTGAACCATAAAGGTCTCTGGTTTGATTCCTAGCCAGGGCACATGTCTGGGTTTCAGACCCAGTCCCCAGTAGGAGACACATGAGAGGCAAGCACACATTGATTGATATTCCTCTCCTTTTCTTTCTCCCTCTCTTCCCTTATCTTTAAAAATAAATAAATACCTGGCTGGTGTAGCTCAGTGGATTGAGCACGGGCCTGTGAAGCAAAGGGTCGCTGGTTCGATTCCCAGTCAGGGCACATGCCTGGGTTGCGGGCCAGGTTCCCCAGTGGGGGCCAGTGAGAGGCAACCACACATTGGTGTTTCTCTCCCACTCTTTCTCCTTCCCTTCCCCTCTCTCTAAAAATAAATAAATAAAATATTTAAGAAAATAATAATAATAAAAATAAATAAATAAAATCTTTGGGGGGGGAAGTGTGCCTTCTTTAAAAAAGAAAGGCAAAGAGCTAGAAAAGGCATTTGCTATTTAATAAAAATAATTTTTTAAAAAAGAAGCATACTGGTAATTGGTAGGTACAGAACAGACGGGGGAGGTTAAGAATAGTATGGGAAATGGAGAAGCGAAACAACTTACAAGTATGACAAATGGACATGAACTAAGTGGAGGGGTGGGGGGAATGCTGGTCAGAGGGAGCATAGGGTGAAGGGGAGAAAAAATAATGGGACAACTGTAATAACATAATCAATAAAATATTTAAAGAAAAAGAACATTCTAAAGTCTAAATTATAGCACTCAAATAGGTATATACACGTATAAGTAAAAATAATGAAAACCAGTTATCTTAATGTATAAAAGATTATAGTATTCATATCCTTTCAATCCCTGAATCCTAATAATTAGGGATTCCTATGTACTAGGCAAAATACTAAGTCCTTTATATGCATAATTTCAATTAAGTCTTACCATAATTTTATGAAAATGACTGCCAATAATTTACAAGAAACTGAAGCATGGAGAGGTTCAGAAATTTTTCCAAGGTTATTCAACTAAATAAATGGTGGAGCCGAGATCGGAACCCAGGCATTCTAAACCCAGAGCCCAAGGTTTCAATGGATCTTAATTACACTGTGCTGTACTATCTCACACTATCAGAGATTAGATAATGAGACTCTCTCCTCCTTTGTAGAGGTGTCTACACATGAATAAAAAATCTGAGAGATTATAAAAAGATTTCCTCATTAACTAAGCTTAAAGAAATATCCACATGGTTTTACTGCTTATAATTAAAGGCAATATTCCAGGGAGTATGTTGTATGTTTGTATTGAAAGTAAAAATCAGTCAGTACTCACCCTGATCAGTGTGGCTCAGTGGACTGAGTGCGGGCCTAAGAACCTGAGTCAGGGCACGTGCCTGGGCTGCAGGCCAGGTCCCCCGAGTGGGGGTGCGACTGATCTATGCTTCTCTCAAACTTCAGTGCTTCTCTCCCTCTCTCTCCCTTCCTTCCTCTCTCTAAATATAAGGAAAATCTTTTTAAAAGAATAAATAAATAAATAAAAATTAGTTGATACTTGTGGATGGACAGAAGCTGAATACAGGCATGTATAAATATTTATTACTCTCTGTGTAGATTATTTGTGCTTGACTTCTTCCCAGTTTTTAGAACTAAGATAATACAAAGGAGTTTCATGAAAAAATGTTTCTCCAAAAACACTCCTCGGAAGTGACATTACTTTCCTAGTTCAAGACAGAAAGCCACAATCCCCATACGTAGATGCTGTACAGTGAGAGACAACAATGCTTCAGCACCGCCTGGATCATAAGGACTGAAACAGTTCCAATGTCAGAAAGGCTCACAGTGCTAACTGCTGAAAGACATAAAAAGAATTCTATGCCCAATTATTCCAACCAAACACAAAAACAGAAATGCAAAAAAAAAAAAAAAATATATATATATATATATATATATATATATATATATATATATATATATATATATAGAAGAAAAGTGCAACTCCAGAAATAGATGCCAGTGGAACAGATCCTACCTGCTACCTACACGGGGCATTGCTGTAGCAATAATTAAAGGTAAGATACCTGGGGAACTCCCTTCGGTCTATTTTTCAAATAGAAAAACAAGTACTCATATCAAAGAAAGGGGAATTTTCACACACAGCACAGAAAACTGCCAACTAACTCTTACATTTGTATCTTTAACTGTTAAAACTAATTAGGGTAGTATAGTCAACATCCAAAAAGTTAAACCAAGTTTGGCCTCTAACCAGTTTTGGACTAATCCTACAAGGGAATTTAGGTCATCCAAAGCCACGACAAATCAGAGAACAAAATTCTCTCCAATGTCTTCCTCAGTCTTTAAAAGTAAATGTCTGGCAGAGGCCGCAGTGGTTGGCTTCCTCCAGTGTAACCTGACGAGGTACAGAGTTCACTGAAATATTGAACAGTGGTAGTATGGATTTCTTTGGATAGGTCAAGAAAAGTAGCTCATCCTTCTCAAAAACATCAAGAACCATTTTATGGGATGCTATTCCCTCAGTCCCAGTGTCTCACTACTTCCTTGGGGCTTTCTCAGAGACCTTATTGAGGGAGAAAATGAAAAGCCTAACAAAGGATTCCTTTTCTCTCTCCATTCTCAACATAATCCACCTCGGGCGGCAGGGCCCAGTGGCATCCACGCTGTCATAAATGCAGCAATTAGGGAATTAGGCCATAAAACCACCCACACTCAGGTGTAAGAGTGCGAGCCTCCAGCTCTTTTAGCGCAGGCCACGAAGACCCTGTACTTTGTTCTCTCAGGCCTTCTTCACGACCAGCGAAGTGACTGTGACACAGAAGAGCAGTCCTTTGTCTGCCTGCCCACACTGATGGGATCAATGAAACCATCTGGGGCCAGGTGAAGGATTTAAGATTCTTTTTTAATAATAAAAAAGATAACTGCCTGTAGCACACCACATATGCTGTGCTTTGAGCACTAATATAATGGAAACTAAAGTGAAGCTCCATTTTCCAGAAAAAATATTTTACCTTACTCTGAAACTACTCTGAAAGTCTAGTCAACTCCTTAACTTCTCAAGAAATACTGAAACCTACAGGAGTATTCTTAATTAATTCAATAATTTCTAAAATCTCCTAAAGTCTTTTCTAAGCAAAAAGTTAATTCAAACCTCAAAGTTAACTTTCATTCAGTCTGTTTTAAAATCCAATAGAATTGTAGAAGCAATCAATAATTTCACTGATTGTCACCTACTAGTCAACAACAACAACAAAGTCACCTGTGATTTACTCTATATAAGGTTTTATTTATAAAGCTTTAAACCAATGTAAGTAAGACCCAAAGAAATGCTTTTTAACTCTAAACTCTTTAGCTTTCTGTCTCCCACTAGCGTCTACAGGGTTAAGCACTAACTAAAATGTAGATATCTTATGTCAGAGTCATTAGTAATTTAATCTTTGTTAATACCTGAAAATAACATATGCACACAAAAGAAGGTTCCATCCCAGCAATCCTAGAATAACTTCCTCCCCAAAGCAGTGACAGTCACAAAGCTTCCCCCTTTCTCAAAGGTCTGTGCTGCTGGGCTTTCCACCCTGGCAGAGGGAGGATGGGAACAGACAAGAAGGCCTTCAGTTAAATCTAGAGGCAAGCTGACGTTCTGTGCCAACACTAGTGGAATGTGGGCAGGCACAGAAACGTCTCAATGAGGAGACCTACAATTAAAATACAGTGAGTCTCCGAGAGAGAGAGGCACCAAGTATTTGATGCCTCGGAGCAAGAAAAAGCACTGCTGCAGCCCCCTCTAGCCACAGGGCGAGGGAGGCGAGAGGTACTGAGTCTGCACAGCTCAAGGGAAGGACAGCGCCAGGACGAGCAAAGGACTGGGAGCTGGGTCAAGATGGGAGTGCTTTCTTTTCTCAACTTCCAACTGGAACATGAATGACTATTTTGTGAATTATTTCCCACAGGATAATTAAATGGAAGGGAAAGATGGGCATGTGCCATAGGGTTTTCAATGAGACACGAAAGAAAGTTCTCCAGATTGCATTTCTCTGATGCTCACTCAGTACACCAAACAAACCAAAGTACTATATACTACGTTGTAAAGCATATTAACAACCACTCCCTGCAACGTAGATACTATCACTTTGGAGTTATAAATACATTAGTATATTGGATTTTTCTTTTCATTTAAAAGCTCACATATCTAGCCCTGACTGGTGTGGTTCAGTGGATTGAATGCCAGCCTGCAAACCAAAGGGTTTGATTCCCAGTCAGGGCACATGCCTGGGTTGTGAGCCAGGTCCCCAATAGGGGGTGTGTGAGAGGCAACCACACACTGATGTTTCCCTCCCTCTCTTTCTCCCTCCCTTTCCCTCCTTCTAAAAATAAATAAATGAAATCTTTTTTAAACACCTCACATATCTGGAAGAATACAGCACCTACACTGAAAACAACTGCCCTTTTGACCTGTCATACATCTACAATGTCATCGACTTCAGCAAAGAACTTTTTCCATACAGTTAACTCCTTATAGTTTGTTTACACAGTGAAAACTTCCCCAATCACACCAGTTAAATGGGCAAATGTACAACCTGATATTAAAAATACCCTAAGAGACTCCCTGACTCTGGCTCTTCAAATAAACTCAGAAGTTCTGCCCTGACCAAAAATTTCACGTAAAGGAAAGGAGTAGAAAAGAATGCAGGAGCTAATTCTAACCCAACCATTTCACTTCACAGGTCTGAACTGAAGGTTAAAAGTTAATGCCTATGGTCCCATAAGTGAACAATGAGAGATGAGTGTGAAGCGAGTCCACTGACTTCCAAAGGCTTCCCCTCCAAGGCTCTGTCTAGTCCACTTGCGTTCTCTGCTTCATTTTCCCTCTGCCAAGCTCAGGATTAGCTGTAAAGGCAATGAAGGAGCAGCTCCCACTCTTGGTACATATGCCCAATAGACCACCACCAAAAAAACCCCAACACAGACACTCTCTCACTGTAGAACTCTCCACAGACTCTTTTCTAAGCCCGACCAAAGGGCCCACCTCAGCCTATCTCAACTAAACTGCCATTTCAAATACACACCAATGCAATTCAGTTTCAATTTATATACAATTAAAGTTTGCCACGTTTTATGATCAGGGTGGAAAGTTTGCTTTTCAACATTCTGTGAGGTAGTAGAGAAGGTACAAAGACTAGTTGCTGATAAATAAACCATTTCTGGGATTTATTTTTAAACAGCCCAAATTCTAGTCAACAGAAGATGCTGTGCTATGTTTATTTAGATGGCAAAGTAGAACGGCGCTAACACTACCTGAGACCATCCTCAATAAGTTGTAACAGACACTATGCAGGCAAGAATGAAGGCACAAAAGCAGACCTCTGATTTCTTACAGTGCTCGATAAAAATCAAACTCAAATTCTATTTCCTAATGGCCACACAGAAGGCCAGAATAGAAGACCAGCCAACACCAATGTTTTTAAAAATAAACCCATTCCACAAGAATTGGGTCATGAAGAACTCTTATATGTAGCATGTAACTCTTACATACGGAACCCAGAAACATATTCAGTGAGGGACGTCAGGAATGTTGGCAGCGAAGGGCAAGTCTCCTGTGGCTAAAGATGTTTAAAAAGGGAAGTGATCTGGACGTTCTATTGCCTTTCCATCACCTTAACATACGACCAGCTCTGTAAGTATTAAGTTAGGTTTTGTTATGAACAAGTTACAGTCATTACTCATTTAAAGCAAACCAGAATTTTAGAAGGCTAGAAACATTTTGGGTCACAAACTACGTCTTCATGAATCCAGGCAAGCCTTGCTACAGTGCTGAGTGAATTCTGAGAAACAATCTTCAGAATTCTGTAAGTATGTTGGCCTAGGGGAATCCTAAACCTCCCTTTTGGAACTTTATCATTGATTTGTAAGACCCTATAACCAAATGCTTGATTTCCACATTGAAAACTAGCAGGTCAAAAGACATAATCACTACGCATTAGCACTAATCAATGTATATCACCAACCCACACTAGACTGCCTCAAACCATCACATGAAAAGCTTACCAATGAAACAACAGTCCACTTAAGCCCAATTCAAAAAATAAATAAAGTTCAATAAGCAGTCAACCACTCTTTTCATGATGAAGAAGCAACTACTGTTTTGGCAAAACTTTTAAAAGAAAAACCTTACTAATAGGACCTTATTTAAAATAACCGCAGTTCCTTAAGAGGCTTCACTCACTGTATACTACTGCTAAGCAAAATAATGCCAGTGGGTAAGAAAACATTAGCACCTGATTAAAACTTCAAAGGTGGTTTACCAAAGACCGACAGATAAAATATTCTGGTGCCCAGACATTAGGTCCCTGAGCCCAGGTGGCTCTCTTTCTCACCAGTCTCTTAAAAAGCTGTAATTGGAAACTGTCAGCATAAAACTTTGCTTTTTAATGTGATAACATTTGGAATGTGAACACTTGGTCCTTCAATACAAAATACATAAGTATGTTAAACAAAAAGAAAATGCATCCAAGGATCCTCTTTAAAATAGACTAGCTTCTCCTAATAAAGACTTTCTTATTATATACATGGGGCTAAAATTTACATATAACCAGGCAAGTCTCAGTTTTGAGAATAAGAGGTGAATGAAATGTCTTATTTATTTATTTATTTATTTATTTATTTATTGCTGCTGTATCTTTTAGAAAAGCAAAATCAACTCACATTTAAGCACCAACTCCATGCAAGTAACCTGACCGGTTCAGTCTTTTTGTCATGTATGAGGCCTTTGGTTCTCCAACTACATGGGATCTGTGTTGTTAGCTTAAAAAATACAGAATTGGCCTTTCAAAAAAAAAGAATAATCTACAGCAACCAATAAATAGTCTCAAGTAACCCTGCTGCCTGCAGCTGCCTTCTGAAGGCTGGGAAAAGGAAGTGGAGATATAGCAGAGAGAGGCAGGGAAAAGGGCGCTGCAGCTAGCTACATAGCAAGGAACACGCCCCCTTCATGTCCTCCTGGCTCTGTCAGAAGGCGGGCTGCTGTCAGTCTCATCAGGCTGCCTTAGAAACGATTTTAAAAAGGAGGCAGGAAGACTAACAACTAAAAAATGCCAGCTCCTTGAGAGGAGGGGCTGGGATCTCTGGGATCTCCCTCCCCCTTCTTCCCAGGATGTTTCATGCGTCTAGAGGAGAGCGGGGCACACTAGGGGACAGGGGTTTGCCCAGGATATTTGGTGTGCACTAACGGCAATGCACGCAGGAAACGCCTGGTTATCTTTCCCTTTCTGTTTCAATCAAGAGCAGTGCAGAGCAACAGCCCCATACCCCACGCTTCCTTTAGGCTCCTAACAGCTGCTCTTCCTCCCCCTAGCATCCCTCATCCTCTTCTCCCCTCTCCCCTACAATTCAGATTTCCCCTTCAGCATCCAATGGAAAATAAATGCGTAATGCCATGGCTGAACTTCAAGTCAACTTCCCTTCCTAGGGCAACTTTCCTTTTTGCTGAAGGAGACTGAATAAAGCTTATCAAAGCATCCCTATTCTCACCCCAGTACTAATGTGGAAGGGGCAAAGATCTTAAATCAGAGACATAATCCTAACTCTTTCTAAAGAATAGCTTTGCTTCATAACTCTTTTTTTCCCAACCAAAAGCAACCACCACCACGCAGTAAAGCAAAACTGTCCCTATGTACTCTCCTTACTCAGCCCCCCTTCTTCTCCCACCCCTTCCATGCCCCAGGATTGGCCTAGGAAAAGGTGGATCAATAATGCAATGCGGGAGAGGAAGCCAGAAGGGAGGTAGGGTTGGCGATTGCGCGCTCTCCTGCGCAGTGGGTGGGGTAGGAGAGCAGCTGCTTTCCCTGGGAGGGTGCTGCCCAAGTCCCCCACAAACACCTCCCTCACAGGGGCCCGTCCCCGGAGCTGGAGGGAAAGAAAGCCTGCCTCCTCTCCGGGGGAATGGAGGAAAGATGCTCTTCTCTGACCACAGGAGACAGTTAACAATTTCCCCTCAAAGATGCCACTAATCCTTCATTCTGAAGGAGGAAAGGGTGGGGTGAAAGGTAATTTACGAATAGACTAGGAACTGTAGCTCTGTACGATGGGGAAGCAGACCGCTGTATAGGACATCACCGTTATCTTCAGAGGGAAAGAAGGTGAAGGAAGGCAGAGGAGGAAAGATTTTCCCGGGGGTGGGGGGTAGGGCTGGATAAGGGAGCATCTACCTGCTTGGGGTAGGGGGTGGGGAGTGGGGGACCAGGGCGGAGGTGAAGGAAGGGGGAGTGGCTGGTAGTAGGGACCTAGCCCCGGGATGGAGCTAGGAATTCATCAGGATTTCGGAAACGAGGTACTGGAAGGGACAACGGTCCCCAAGGACAGACTATGGACCTGCATGAGGCCATCACCCGAGAGATATCCAAGAGAAAAAGTGCCCCAAGAGTGGAACATCTGCCCAGAGAGGGAGGCGGGGTGTGGAGATCAGGTCCCTAGGAGGGAGGGTGGGAGGAATCTTGCTTGGATGAGGTAATCTGTGGAAGGGAGGAGGGGTTCAGTCCCGGGATGGGAAGCCCCGGCGAGGGGTCGGTGCCAAGACATTTGGGCAAGGGTCAGGAGGAGAGTGGGGAGGCAAACGCACTCAGCCAGATGGGTACAAACGCCGGGGTGGGGACGCCTGGGGAGATCTGAACCCATGTATGGGGGTCCAAGATGGGAGGGCCACTGCCCCGGTCCAGGGACCCCAGGATGGTCCCCAAATTAGGACGCTCAACAATCCCGGATGGGGGAGGGGAGGAGGCTCCGCAGAGGGTCGAGACCCCAGACCGGGGGGTTCCTCGCCCCCTTACCTCTCCGCTGCCGCCTCCCCCGCCGCTCTCCCCAAACACTGCCCGGAACCGGCGCAGGTTGGTGCCGATGGCGGCTGAGACCTGCAGCGCCGCGTCGAAGCCCGGGCCCACCCGGAGCAGGGCCGGCCCAGAGGAGGCTGAGGATGATGACGAAGACGAAGACGAGGCGGACGACGAAGAGGGTGCTGAGGCGGCGGCCGCTCCCCCTGCAGCCCCAGCCCCGCCGCTTCCCGCCGCCGCGGCCGGGGCCGCGGCCGCCACAGCCGGGGGGGAGGGGGGCGCCCCCGGGCCGCCGCCGCCGGCCGGAGGCCCGGGGGGAAGCAGCAGGGCCGGGACGCGTTGCCGCGGGGCGCCCCCTAGGCCCCGGCGCCCCCCGCCGCCGCCACCCCCGGTGGTCCCAGGTCGGGCGGGGAAGCGCCACCGACAGCTGTGCGCCATGTTCGCCCCGTGAAGTGAAGCAGCAAGAGGGAGAGGCGACAACACAGGGGGGCGGGGAGGCGGATGGGGGGGCCGACGGCCCCGGAACCTGCCTAACCCGCTCGACGCCGCCAGGCGGCCGGCGCCCTGCAGGCCGCAGTGCAGAGCGCCGGGCCGCGCCAGCAGGCCCGGTAACCTGGATACCCTGCTCCGGCCTCCGCTTCTCACGCCTGGCCGCCGCTACGCCATCCCGAGGCCCGGGCCGCTGCCTACTGCCCGCCGCCAGCCCAGCAACCTGAATAACTGCACATCCCGCCCTCCGGGAGCGGCGGAGCTCGGGAAAGGGAGGGGGGAAGGAAGCCGAGGAGCCAGAAGCCGAGCGCGGGTTCCGGGGAGAGGGGGAGGGGGCGCAGACTAGAAGGGGACCAAGGCGGAGGGAAGCAAGCCGCCTGCAGCCTGGAGCAGCAGAGGCGGATTACACACGTTCCCGGGATGCGCTGAGAATCGAACCACTCGGGAGAGCAGCTTCCAGGATAACGCGGCTGCCGGGTTGGGGACTTGCGAGCTTTCTCTGACTGCGGGCACGGACACAAGATGGGTCCGCCCTAATTTAACGCCTCTAGAATAAAAGACCCTTTTTTATTGCAAAACGGAAGTGTTTCCCAGTTTACTATATGCAAAACAGAAAGGCCTTCAATGAATGCGCTTTAAAAAAATAATAAGAGCCCCTCCCATTTTCCTGCCGGAGCTCTCTCCAAAATGCACAAGCAAGTGGCAGGTCTCCCGCCACCTCTTCGCCCTACTAGGCACTCGGGGCTGAGGAACCCCCGTTTTTCGTACCCTTCAGCAATGAGTTGGGCTGTTTCTCCAGCTCGCGTACCGGGGCCAAAGCGTGCTTGGCTAACAAGGCGGTGTTACAACGTAGCTAAAGTTGGATGGCTAACGGGGCCTAGAGGGAAGAGGCGGGCAAAAGCGCCCCCGCCCCTTCCTCAGTTCAGTGCCTGTCGCTGCATGCAAAGCAGACCCTAATACATGCATGCAGAGGGAAGGGGGCTCACGAGCACGTTTCTGATTAAGAGAGAGGGAGGAGAAGAGCTCTGGGCTTTATGATACACTGCGTGGTTGGGGCCCGCCAGCGGCGATCTCAGAGCGGAATTAGTAGGTTGAGGGGGGCGGGGGAAGGAAGGAGGAGAGTTAGGGCGGGGATAAATATCCACCAGGTTTATTTTATTGAAGGAAAGAAGGGAGGTGCCTCAAGCTAGGCGTTACAAGCCTGCGAGGCTGGGAAAGCAGAGAAGGGAAGGTGGAGTTTGCACTGGGAGAACTTGCGGTGTGCTGAGGCTGGGGGAATCGATACACAGCCTGCAGGCCCCGGGGCAGCCTCAATCACCCCCGCCCCCAGCCGAGGTGGAGTTCGCTGGAAGGTCATGCTCTCGTCCTGGACTCCCGCACTGGTACAGCGCAATGCATGTAATATTACAGCCTGGGACAGCGAATCTGGGAAAGAGGGGGACGATCTTGGTGAGCAGGGGTGCATCGCACTCCTCCAGAGAAGGTCCACAACCTCCTGGTGCTGAAAACCTGCGTCCCTCCAACCGCAAAATGTTTGTACAAGGCGAACGATGGGGGGGCGGGGGTGGGGGGCAGAGAAAGGGAAGACACGCAGGCGAGCTCCAACTCCCTCCAACTCCTCCCGGATCGATCGTCTTTCCAACCGCGCAGGACGAAGCCCAGATGGTTTGCAAAGCGCACACACAGAACCAGATTTCGTTGTTACATCGCGTGGTTTACCAGGCGCAAAACGAGTGGGAGTCATGGCAGAGTCTCTTAAACGGCAGCCTCAAAACTCTGCTAAGGAGGACTAAATTACAATATACCATTTAGCGTTAGGCGCTGGGGGGTTTTGTTTCGGTGAGACTGCTCTGATCACTTACAGATTGGCGACCACATGGATTCCCTCAAGCATCCTGATTTGTTCCCTCTCTCGCTTAATTTTTTTTTGTATTTGTCTCCCTTTCTTTAATATGCATAACGGTACAGAGGTAATAGGCAGTGGCCTGAGCGACAGGCTTTATGTAACTGCCAACAGGGTTTCTTTCTGTCCTCCACCCCTGAGGAAACCTAAACCAGGTAGGTTCTGAGTAACCTTACTTGAGGCACACCTCATTTGACACAGGTGGGAGGTCTGCAGGATGGTGGGTGCAGCAGAAAGAAAGAATGTCTAACATTGTTTGAAATCTCTAGACAGAATCCTCTAAGTTAGAAAAACTAGAGAAATCATCTTGATTTCTCCCTGCCTCCAGACTACTCCAAAAGGAGGCAGAGCAAATCAGAACTGGGTTTCTTGGAGCTTTTAAGGCAGAAATGATAACATGTTTATTGAGTGCTTTCTATGAGCTAAGTGCTTTATGTGCATTCAGTTCTCTTCAACCCTCTGAGATAATTCTGATTTCACAAATGGGGAAACGGGCTTAGAGTAATGTCCCAGGTCACACAATAAGTAGCAGGACCAAAAATCATTAGGTCTGATACGAATATCCAGAAACCATACTGCTGATCCCAAAGAGACCTACTATGCCACCTCACACCAATTAGGATTGTTACCATCAAAAAAGCAAAACAAGTGTTGGTGAAGATGTAGAGAAATGGGAACACTTGTGCAATATTGGTGGAGATGTAAAATGGTACAGCCACTGTGGAAAACAAGCAATATGGCAGTTCCTCAAAAAATTTAAAATAGGATCACCATATGATCAAGGAATTCCATCCACTTCTGGTATGTACCCAAAAGAACTGAAAGCAGGGTTTCAAAGAGATATTTGTATAACCGTGTCCATGGCAGCATTATTCACAATAATCAAAACACAGAAACAACCCCAGTGTTCATTGGCCAATGAACAGACAAGCAAAATGTGGTATATTCATACAATGAACTATTCAGCCTTAAAAAGGAAGGAAATTATGTAGTATACCACAACATGGATGAACCTCCAGAACATTATACTGAGTGAAATAATGTAGTTCAAAAAGGTAAACACTGTAGATTCCACTTATACGAGGTATTTATAGTAGTCAAAAATTATAAAGACAGAAACTAATGATAGTTGCTAGGGGCTAGGGTGAGGGGAGGATGAGAGTTACTGTTCAATGAGTGTGGAGTCTCAGATCTACAAGATGAAAAGAGTTGGAGATGGATAGCGGTGATGGCTACACAATAATGCGAATGTATTTTTAAAGACATTTTGTGCCTTATTCATATGGTACCTTAAACTCCGTGTGCTTATTTTTTAAATTATCATTCAATTTATTTTTCTTGAATACCTAATATGGTTATAAATCTAAAGGAATTAAAGTTTTCATTCTAGTCTTGTTCTGAACTACCCTCAGTCATATCTTACCCTTTCTCAGGAGTAACTAATGTTACCAATCTCTTGTATATTCTTCTAGAGATAGCCTATGCCTATACAAGCAAATATATATAGACGTGTTTCCATAAATGTAAGAATATTGACCCCACTTCCTGGATCTTGCTTAGAAATATCTTGGAAGTCATTCTTAAGGGAGTCAGCATTTCCTGCATGGAATAGAGCAGCATAGTTTATTTAACCAATTCTCTGTTAGTGGGCACTTAAATCATTTCCAAACTTTTGGTATTTTAAACAATGCAGCAGTGCATAACCTTGAACATATGTAATTTAATAAATGTGCAAATGTATTTGTAGTATAAATGCCTCTTCTTTTAATTCTATTTATTGATTTGAGAGAGAGAGAGAAACATCGACTTGTTGCTCCACCCATTCAGGCATTCAGTGGTTGATACTTGTATGTGCCCTGACCAGGAATCAAACCTGCAACTTGGGCATATTGGGATGACACTCTAACCAACTGAGCTACCTGGCCAGGGCCTGTAATATAAATTTCTGGGAATGGAATTGCTGAGTCAAATGATGCGTGCATTTGTAATTTTGATAGATGTCGACAAGTTGTCCCCTGTAAATACTGTACTACTTCACACTCCTACAAGCAACGTTTGAGTGCCTTGTTCCCCACGCCTTTCCAAAAAAGATTTTTTTACTTCTTGATTGTTGGCAGCCTAGTAGAAATGCACACTATTTTAATTTTTTCAAAATGACAAAAAGAAACTTTTAAGAAGGAAACCCCAAATTTCCCCACTTTCTGCAATTCATGAATTACTTCTGGTTTGAAGAGACATGTTCATTCCCTTTCCCCCTCCCTGGAAAGACATCTCATTGCACACTAATATTGTCGTGGAACTAACATGGGCTCAAAGTCACAAATCTGGGTGTGAATTGCAAGTTCAATAATTGCAGCTATGTGATCTTAAACAAGGCACCCTCACTCATTAGGCTCCTAATTTGCAAAATAAGGATATTAATAGCAACTTTGTAGGATCATTATGAGGATTGAATAAGATCATCTAAGTAAAGTGTCTTCTCTGTCATTCAGGTAGAAACATTTACCCCCCCCCCCCCC
>PVKM010038167.1:0-14196 GCA_004027735.1 Carollia perspicillata
TCCCTCCCATTCCCCCCCCCTTGTTATTGTCCATGTGTCCTTTATACTTGTTCCTATAAACCCTTCCCCTTTTCCCCTGAAATTCCTCCCCTCTCCCCTCTGGTAACTGTCAGCCTGTTTTCTATTTCAATGTCTTTGGTTATATTTTGCTTGCTTGTTTGTTTTGTTGTTTAGGTTCCTGTTAAAGGTGAAATCATGTGTTACTTGTCTTTCACTGACTGGCTTATTTCACTTAGCATAATGCTTTCCAGTTCCATCCATGCTGTCCCAAAGGGAGGAGCTTCTTCTTTCTTTCTGCTGCATAGAATTCCATTGTGTATATGTACCATAGTTTTTTGATTCATTCATTTACTGATGGGCACCTAGGTTGCTTCCAACACTTGGCTATTGTAAATTGTGCTGCTATGAACATTGTGGTGCATAGGTTCTTTTGGAATGGTGTTTCAGGTTTCTTAGGATATAATCCTTGCAGTGGAATTGCTGGGTCAAAAGGCAGTTCCATTTTTAGTTTTCTCAGAAAATTCCATACTGTTTTCCATAGTGGCTGTACCAGTCCACAATCCCACCAACAGTGAACTAGGGTCCCCTTTTCTCCACAACCTCTCCAACACTTGTTTGTTGCTTTGTTTATGATGGCCATTCTGACCACTGTGAAGTGGTATCTCATTGTAGTTTTAATTTGCATCTCTCTGATGGCTAGCCATATTGAGCATCTTTTCATGCGTCTATTGGCCATCTGTATGTCCTCTTTAGAGAAGTGTTTATTTATATCCTTTGCCCATTTTTAACCGGATTTTTTTGTATGTGTGTGTGTCTGTTGTTTTATAAGTTCTTTATCAATTTTGGGTATTAACCTTGTATCAGATGTATCAGTAAACACGTTCTTCCATTATGTGGATTGTCTTTTTATTTTATTGATGGTTTTCTTTGCTGTGCAAAAACCTTTAAGTTTCATGTAGTTACATTTATTTATTTTTTCTTTTGTTTCCCTTGCCTGAGGCAGTATTGCAGATAAAACATTGCTAAGAGCAATGTCCGAGATTTTACTGCCTATGTTTTCTTCTAGGATTTTTTTGGTTCCAGGCCTAATGTTTAAGACTTTGATCCATTTGAATGTATTCCTGTGTGTGGTGTAAGAATGTCGTCTAGGTACATTTTTCTGCACTTATCTATCTGTCCAATTTCTCCAGCATCATTTATTGAATAAACTATTGTGCTCCCTTCCTTTGCCAAATATTTATTAACTGTAAAGGTGTGGGCTTATTTCTGGGCTCTCTTTTCTGTTCTGTTGATCTATGTGTCTGTTTTTATGCCAGTACCATGTTATTTTGATTACTAGGATCTTCTAGCATAGTTTGATATTAGGTAGCATGATTCCTCCAATTCTGTTTTCCTTTCTCAAGATTGCTGTTGATATGCAGGCCCTTTTGTGGTTCCATATAAGTTTTTGAAATATTTGTTCTAGTTCTGTGAAATACATCATTGGAATCTGATGGGAATTGTGTTGAATCTATAGGTTGCTTTGGATAGTATGGACATTTCAATGATGTTAATTCTTCCTATCTCTAAACATGATATATACTCCCACTTACTTGTATGTTCTTCAGATTTTTTCTTCCGTGTCTCATAATTTTCCAAGTATTGATATTTTACACCCTTAGTTAACTATATTCCTAGGTATTTTATTTTTATTTTTTGATTCTGTTGTAAATGGGATAGTTTTCTCAGTTTCCCTTTCTGATAGTTCTTTGTGGGTGTGTGAAAATGCAACTGATTTTTAGACATTGACTTTGTACTCTGCTACTTTGTTGAATTCTTTTAGCAGTGTTACTAGTTTCTAGGTGGAATATTTAGCTTTCTCTATGTACAGTATCATGTCATGTGCAATTAGCAACAGTTTTACTTGTTCCTTTCCAATTCGTATGTATTTTATTAAGTCTTCATATCTGATTGCTGTGCCTAGGACTTCCAGTACTATCCTGAACGTGTAGTGAAAGCAAACACTCTATCTTGTTCTCAATCTTAAGGAAAATGCTTTTAGTTTTTCCCCATTGAGTATGATGTTGGCTGTGTATTTGTCATATATGGCCTTTAATATGTTGATGTAGGCTCCCTCTATTCCCATTTTGGTGAGAGTTTTTATCATATGCCCGTGCTAAATTTCGTCAAATGCTCTTCCTGCATAGTTTGATAAGATCATATGATTTTTATCCTTCACTTTGTTTATGTGGTGTTGCAGCTATTGTACTAACTGTGCATCCCAGGAATAAATCCCACTGATTATGCTCTATGATGTTTTAAATGCATTGCTAGATTTGGTTGGTTAATATTTTGTTGAGGATTTTTGCATCTATGCTCATTGGGGATATTGGTGTATAATTTTCTTTCTTTGCAGTGTCTTTATCTGGTTTTAGATTTAGGATAATGCTGGCCTGGTAAAATGAGCTTGGGAGTCTTCTCTCCTCTTGACATTTTTGGAATAATCCTGACTGGCTTTGGCCCTGGAATCACACCTACACAGTGGTCTGTACCCCAAGATTATGAACACACTAAAAGGGTATTTATTTACTTATTAGCTCTAATTCATCTGGAATTTCCCTTTGAAATAATCAAAGTGCTATTTCAGATAAAAACAAAATATGTGAGTGGACACAAAAAAGCACCTATTATAAGATCCTATTGCTAGGAAACTCCCAGAATAGGTGAAGGAGCAGAGACAGAAAGTAGAGGAGGTGTTGCAGGGTCAGGAGGGGTGCGGAGTGAACACTTCTGGTGCAGGGTTTCCCTTTGGGGTGACGGAGCGTCCTGCAACTAGTTAGTGGTGGTGATGCTTGCACGGCATCGTGAATGTATGTCATGCTCAGGAATGGCACAAATTTAAAATATAAACAATAACTTTTATTTATTACTTAAAATGAATTGTGACATGGAAAAATGAGAGTTAAAAAAGAAAAAAGAATAAAATGCAAGAAAAAACACCCCAAGAGTCCCAAAAAACAAAATTTAAAAACCAATACACTAAATCATGCCGTAGAGTGAAGAAAAACATAGCAACAAAAGCAAATAAAGAATAAGGTCAAAGAATGAAGGTGAAACAAATTCAACAAATTCAATGTTCCCAACACCATTTATTGAATAGACTATCTTTAGCCCATTGTCTGTGCTTGCTTCTTCTGTCAATTATTAATTGACTACAAAGGTGTCAGTTTATTTCTGGGCTCTAAATTCTGTTCCATTGATCTATGTGTCTGTTTTTATGCGAGTACCATGCTATGTTGATTACTATAGTCTTATAGTATAGTTTGATATTAGGTAGCATGATGCCTCCAACTTTGTTCTTTCTTCTCAGGATTGCTGTTGCTGTGTGTGACCTTTTGTGTTCCATATAAATTTTTAAAATATTTGTTCTCGTTCTGTGAATTATGTCATTAAAGTCTTGACAAGAATTGTGTTGAATCTATAGACTGCTTTGGGTAGGATGGACATTTTAAGTATGTTAATTCTTCCTATCTGTGGGGGAAACTCTGCGCAAGCCCCCTGTCTGCCACGGATGAAAATAATACTGTCAAGACATGATTTGCTTGGGGAGGAGAGGTGGTCAGACTCTCAAAGTAGAAGGACCCAGAGCCCCTTCCTCAATGGCTTTTTATTAGGTTCATAACACACAGGAATACAGGTAAAGCTCATCAATCAATGTTAGGTGGCAAGGATCAAACAATAGATAACATTTCAAAGAAATCTGAGGGTTTAATCTGAGTCAGTGTCTGTCAGGTAAGGGGGTTGCAAAAAACTTTAGGAGACATACTCATTTCCTGCCTGGATCCTTATCATATGGATGAAAGCACTCTTAGAAGGCTTCACAGGACTTTACTAATTCTTTCTTATGCCTGATCACCCCAGAACCCGCTCTAGCCGGCAGAGGGCTGCACCCCATTCCCGTCATAGATTCAGGCTTAAGTGCTTCTCCCAGATGGAAAGGGGACTCAGGCTGTGTCAAAATAGCCGTGGGAGGGGTTGAGGGTCCTTCACCCTCACTTGCTGCAGCCCCACTGAGTCCTCCCTAGATGACCTCCCACGTGATCATGTCTGGTTGGGTTGCCCCTCCTCTGAGGGGTCTTACCCACAGACTCTGACTAACTGATGAAGCATTGGGGGCTAGAGATGGCAGAGGCAGCGCTCTTGCCAGGGAGGTAAGCTTTGTTTCCTCAGTGGTTCACAGTCCGGAGGTCGCTCACTCAGCCTTAGCCACAGGGGGCGGTTACAACTCTTGAAACCAGGCAGAGCGGTTCCCAACATCCTATCCATGTACATGGTATGTACTTCCACTTATTTGTATCTTCTTCAGTGTCTTACAATTTTCCGAGTATACCTCTTTTACATCCTTGGTTAGATTTATTTATAGATATTTTATTCTTTTTGTAGCAACTATGAATGGGATTGTGTTTATAATTACCTTTCCTGTTAGTTTGTTACTGGCATATAAAAATGCAACTGATGTTTGGATATTAATTTTGTATCCTGCTACTTTGCTGAATTCATTGATCAGTTCTAGTAGTTTCTTGGTGGAATGGGTGGGGTTCTCTATGTACAGTATCATGTCCTCTGCAACTAAAGACAGCTGTACAACTTTCTCTTTGCTGTCACATAATACTGTAGTTCAAATGTTTCTGGAAGTAATCTTGGAATGAAACTCCTTAAGTTTCCCACTTAAAGACTGTTGTATATACGGATGTTTTTTGTTTGAAGAACATCCTTCTCTGTAGAGAGATTTTTAAAAATATATTTTATTCATAATGCTATTACAGTTGTCCCATTTTTTCCCTCCCCTTTATCCTCCTCCACCCTGCACACTCCTACCCTCCAGCATTCCCCCAATTCCTACCTAGTTCATGCCCATGGGTCATACATATAAATTCCTTGGCTTCTCCATTTCCTTTACTATTCTTAACCTCTCCCAGTCTATTTTATGCTTACCAATTATGCTTCTTATTCCCTGTACCTATTTCCCCCATTCTTTCCCCTCCCCTTCCCCACTGATAACCCTCTATGTGATCTCCATTTCTGTGACTCTGTTCCTGTTCTAGTTGTTTGCTTAGTTTGCTTTTGATTTTCTTTTTGTGTTTTAGGTTCAGTTGTTGATCATTGTACATTTGTTGTCATTTTACTGTTCATAGTTTTGGTCATCTTCTTTTTCTCAGATAAGTTCCTTTAACATTTCATATAATAAGGGCTTGATGGCAATGACATCTGTTAGTTTACCTTATCTGGGAAGCACTTTATTTGCCCTTCCATTCTAAATGATAGCTTTGCTGAAGAGAGTAATCTTGGATGTAGGTCCTTGCCTTTCATGACTTGGAATACTTCTTTGCAGCCCCTTCTTGGCAGCAAGCTTTCTTTTGAGAAATCAGCTGATAGTCTTATGGGAAGTCCTTTGCGGATAACTCCCTTCCTCTTGCTGTAGAGTTCTGGCCAAGATGGAGGAATAGGTAGAAACACTTGGGTTCCTCACACAATTAAAAGAAGGAGAGCAACCACATTATTTGTATAATAACAAAAAAATTATCAGAACTGCCAAAAAATAAAAGTTCATGGAAGTCTGACAACCAAGGAGTTAAAGAACAAACATTCATCCAGACTGGCAGGAGGGGTGGAGATGGAAAGCGGGGGTGCAGAGGATGCACAGCAAGGCAGTGGACCTGGCAGACGAAGTGGTGGCTGGTGGATGGGATTTCCCACACTTGTGAGGGGATAAGCTGGGAGGAACAACTGGGGAGCGAGAAAGACCACACAACTCAGGGTTATAGCAGGGGGAAATAAAGCCTCAAAATCTCTGGCTGTAAAAATCTGTGGGGGTTGCAGCAGTGGGAGAAACTCCCAGTCTCAGAGAAGAGTCCATTGGAGAGGTCTGTGGGATCCTGGAACATACACAAGCCCACCCACCTGAGAATCAGCACCTGAAAGGGCATAAATCCACTTGTGGGAAGCAAGGGAAGTGATAGAAAGTGGGGTGAGAGCTGAGCAAGTGGTATTATTCCCTCTTTGACCCCTTCCCCATATACAGCATTTTATCTCCCCATGCTGGAACACTGGGTTGCCTGGTTTGTCTCGCTCCCTCGTTGTTTCTCCCAGCTTGTCTGCACACAAATGTCGGGACTGCCTGGTCAGCCAGCCACCGCCTTTTCATGTGTCTTTGTCACCCTAGCTTCTTCGCCTTTCTGGCTTCCTGTCTCCACCCCTCCTACCAGTCTAGATGAATGTTTCTTCTTTGATTCTTTGGTTGTTGGACTTCCATACAGTTCAATTTTCTGGCAGTTCTGGCTGTGTTTTGTCTTTAAGTTGTTTTTAAGTTGGTTGTTATCCTTCTTTTGGTTGTGTGAGGAAGCGAAATGTATCTACCTATATCTCCATCTTGGCTGGAAGCTCCTAAAATACATCTCTTTGTAGAGAGATTTCAAAGAAGGTAATCATATTCTCATTTGTGTGTGTGGGGGCAGCTGCCAAAATACTGGTGGTAATAGGTTGACAGTTGCCTTGGGTGCTTCTTGTCAGTGGACAGAGTTAGGAAGGTGACTACCAGGAGTGCTTGAATCTGGAAAACACAAAGCCAGGACTTGTAGAACATGTGAGAAAAAGGTAATTTCTTAATGTCCTTCATGCCATCCTCTGTGGCTTCTATGGGTATGAGTTTGAGGGTGGATAAGAGGTAGCCATTTTTGTGCGTGTAAATACATGTGTGTTTGCAAGCTGAGGGGGTGTCCTGATGCTGGGGCTGTGGGTCACAAGTCCTAACAAGTCCCCAGAGGGCCTGGGTCATCTTCTCCAGTTTGCCATGCAGGAAGTAAGGTTTGCTTTTATTTTACAAAAAATAAAGCTACAGTTTCTAGTTGAAAAAGCTCTTTTTCTAGTGCCAATGACTTTCCAAGTGAGCCAAGGAAAATGATGTCAATACAATAGTTACTTAAAATAAACTCATTTGGGTCATTTCTGGCAGTGTGCTAGGATCTGATTTCCAAACTGCAGTTTGAACCACCGGTGTAAGAGCAGATGAGTTGAAGTTAGGGTGGTCCTGAAAAATCCAGCACGTGAGGTCCCTGCAAACATCGTTTGGTAGTAAAGTTAGAGACCTTTCTGACACAAGGAGGCCAATTTAATCCCTGTTAATGATTCAGTAAAGTTTTCAGGACACCGAAAAGAAGTGAAATATATGGTCAGAGGTATAGACAAGGATGGAGTAGAGATGCTTTGGGGTTGCTGTTGGTATTGGCAGGATGTAATCTGAGGTGTCTGTCTAAAGGGAAAGGGAAGGGAAAAATATGAAATACAGAATAATATCTATTGAAACCATGTCCAGGAAGCCCTCTGGGGAATTTGTAATGAATACTGTGATAGTCTTAAGGGATAAAGCAGGGGAAGAATCAACACACGCAGAGAAAAATGAAACGATTCCACTCTATGATGAGAAAACAGCAGGCTCCAAGTCTGTCTACCCATGAACCTGAAAGAGGAGTGGCAGTGAGGACTGTGTCAGCACACTGAGAATGGTCGATAGGTGCCACTCAGGTGAGTTTCTGATTGACAGCGCTGCTGGGAAACACGATTGATTACCCTGAGCCTACCACTGCCTGCAGACACGCCTGAGCTCTGTGGCCACGAGTGTCAGGACGACCTAATGGCCTCACCGATGACAGCAGAGGAAACATTCATTAGTGCAAATATCACTCTCCATAGAAGGCCTGAGAACAAAGGCCCTGGAAAGCTTGGGCACTGTTTTAAAATCATGGGTGAGGGATGCGGATCACAGCCTGTCCTTCCCGACCCGAATAAAGGAAATTCTAGTATAAACAAACAAAGAGGTGTCCCGTGATTGGAAAATGTGAAGTGCATATAGACTTAGAGTTTAGTATCAGTGGAAGTGTGATGTTGTAGCTGTAAGGTTTGTGTGATATTCTCCAGGTTTCTGTCATTGGCACCTTCGTATTTCAACCTTGGCATTAGCTTTCCTGCGCTTCTGTGGGTTTCACAGTTGCTATATTTTGGGGGGAAAAATTAGTAATATATGTTTTTAATTGACTAGAAATAAACAGATTTTTCTTTGGGGGCCATTATAATGATCACTCCTCAACAATATGCATGCATATTTAATTCAATTATGTTTGTGTGGGCGTAGTGGTAGTTATTTCAATCCATCCTACTCTCTTGGAAAGAGGCCCCAAGCTCTGACTTTAATATGCCACTCTCGTTTGCGTAAATTGATTTTGAATATTTCTGTGATTTGCGGTGAATGTGCTTTCTCCCGGCTGAAACAAAGGTGGTACGTGAACCTCCTGTTCTTCTCATGGGGCTGCTCCCTTTTCGCTCTGCTTATTTGTTTGTTTCAGTCCGTGGGATCTGAAACGCAAATCAGTAAAAGCAAATGTCAGTGAGTAAGGTAAACAAGGGGGCTTCAACATGTCGTAATTTTCTTCAATTAAAGTGGGAAAGTTTCCTAATTGGCCAAGGAAACCCACTTGACTTCGAATTGAGGGACTCAAGTGGTTCCTTGACATCTCTCCGCCTCGGTTTTCTCAGTAAAATCAAAGGTAATAGCATTGCACTGTCTCTCCCCTGGGAGTATTTTAAGGATTAAACGAAGTCAAAGGAGCATTGCTATACCAAGTACTTGACTATTATCTTTATCAAAACAGTAATCAATGACTCCAGACCGAAAGTCTGGGGTCTACGCAGACCCCGCCCTGCTTGTAGGGCCTCCTTGTTACTTTCTCCAGTTTCTCTCCAGATCTGAGGGGCAGTGTGTGGAATGGTGCAGAGATTAAGAAGTTAGAGCTGGACCTCCTGGGGTGAATTCCAGATTAGCCACTCAGCAGCCGAGGGACACCTGCCAGTTATTAGTCTTCTATGCTTTAGTTTCCTTACCTGTAAAATAGGGGTAACTCTACTGCTTTATAGGAGTATTATAAGAATTAAATGAGCTAATATGTTAACAACACTTTGAACAATTATTAGGAGGTGCTATTGCAGCATTTGCTAATCTTTTTACAACATTAGTTTTCTCACTTCAACTGATCTCTCCTTTTTCTCTACCATGATGCTCTGCCAGGGGTGTCCAACCTGTGACCTGTGGGCCACATGCGGCCCAGGATGGCTGGAAATGCGACCCAACACAAAATCGTAAATTTACTTAAAACATTGCAAGATTTTTTTGTGATTATGTGTTGCAGTACATTTAATGTGTGGCCCAAGACAACTCTTCTTCTCCCAGTGTGGCCCAGAGACACCAAAAGGTGGGTCACCCCTGAATCTTAACACCTTTCGCTTAACACCTGTCTCCACCTGCCTTGACCAAGACTTTCTTTGAGCCCTGGATTCCATCTGATTTTTACACACTATTAATTAGTTATTGCTGTGTAACAAATTACTCCCAGATTGAGTAGCTCAGAACAGCGAACATTTATTATCTCACAAAGTTTCTCAGAGTCAGGAATCAGGGAGCCGCTTAGCTCGTTCCGTGAGGCTGGAGTCGAAGTGTTAACCAGGGAAGCAGTGTGAGAGCCTGACTGTGGCTGGATGACAGGTTTCTAATGTCACTCACATGGCTGTGGGCTGGAGGCCACAGTTTCTTGCAAAGTGGGCCTCTCTACTGGACTGCCTGAGTGCCTTCAAGATATGACCTGGCTTCCCCCAAATCAAGTGATCCAAACAGAACAGGGCAGAGTCCACCTAACCTAGGATCGGACATCCCACCAATCCTGATGAATTCGATTGGTTTCGTAGCCCAACCCCAACATGCTGTGTGAGGGGGCTACATCTGGGCGTGGATACCAGAAGGCGAGGTTCACTGGGACTGTCTTGGAAATCGGCTAACACATACATTTAACTTATTTTGTCTTTAATACCCACTGTGAGTGCTCTACGACAGTGGGTGCTCGTGCATCATCTGTAGAAAGCAGAGGTGGCATGGTGCAGCAGAACGTGGGCGGCACGGACAGGCATTGGAGCTAGACAGAATTGCGTTTGAATTCCTGCTCCGTTTACAAGCTCTGTGGCCACGAGCATTGACATTGCCTCGCTGAGTCTCAGGGCTCTCCTCCTAAAGTTGGCGCAGTATCTGCTTGTATTACTGAGAGGATTAACAACGTTTACAGAGCCCAGATGCTGACCAGTATAAACTGGTGTTGGGTCCATGATAATGGGAATATTATTATCGTGTGTTAATAAGTTGCGAATGGTTCCTGGATTCTGTATAATCATTTGTTAAGTTCATTTGAAATGAATAGAGGACTTTAAGGAGCGAAGGACGTAAGGAATTTTGGGCTCCATGGTTGCCTGGGTTAAAGGAGCTTTTCCAAAAATGTCTGTGTGTTTGTGTGCGTACACCTTTTAGTTTCATGTCACTCACGTGCACATCTTGCTTCTTCAGTCTGAAAAAGCGACCCTTTGCAAAGTCTTTCCAGGTCAGTGAGTCTCCGCTGTGGTCAGAGGGCATGGGCTGGGGCGGGGCTGGGTTAGAAGCATCCCTGAATGGCTGCTGGTGGTCCATACCGTAAGTGGACCTCTTAGCTCGCTTATTTGGGTAGTTTTATCTTCCTTTTGTTACATTCTGGCCATGTGCTGGACACCATGTTAAACACATTGCTTTTGTTCTCTCATTTAACCTCACAACGAGCCTGGGAGGTAGGTGGCATTATTGTGCTCGTTTTGAAGATAAAGACACTGAGGTTCAGAGACATTAAGAAACTTACTAAAGGTGCTATAGCTGATTGTCACCTACATAAACACCAGTTGTTAATGCTTTAATTTCTCTGAAATTGAGCAATAAATTGAAACAGTAGAACAAAAGCAACTATTTGTAGTCTGAGGTTTATTTCCCAGATTACCAGAAGAGTTTCTGAATAAGGCCACTTTTGGGGGCTTCCAGTGTGTCTCTCTGACAGATCTAAATGTATCCTCATCTCAAGAAGTCACATCTTTTTTAGGTGGGTGGGGTGGCTATAACACTTCCACTCACAAGTTGAAAATAACAATGACACAACTAAGTGACTTGGAATTTTTAAAAAAGCCATTCTCTTTACAGAATTCTAACCATGTCTGAAATGCATTTAATACACTTAAGATTTTATGGAGCCAGGACTCAAAGCAGCCCTGTGGACTCCAAGGCTGTGTGCTGTCTCTTGCAGAGTGCTTGGGGAGGTCTGCCTGGCCCTGGCCTGGCAGCCCTCTGTCCTCGCCCTGCACAGATATTGCACTGTCCTCTCTCAGGCCCTGTGCTCTTCTCCTGCTGGAAGCCTGACCCTCATGGGATATATTATGGATGCAAATGAACACAGCTGGGCTGAGGCTTGAAAAACAATTGCTAGAGATTTGTCTCTCTCTGGCTTTTTCTAGTTGCTAGCCTCTTTATTTCTTGATTTTTTGATTTACAAAATTGCACCGTTTGTGATTCATTTGCTCTGAGGGTAGGTACACAGCTAAACAGAGACTCTAAAACAAAACAGCCCCAAATGAAGACTAGTGTATTTGAACAGTGCAATCACCAGCCCAGCAGGCACATTCATTTGGGGTGAGCTTGTGAATATTCTACTCAGCTCTGTTAGAGAGAGAATTCTATCATTCAGCACGGAATGGTGATGAGAGTCTAACCTCCTCTCCGCATCAAAGCAGAGAAGGGCATTTTTTTTGTGCCACTTTCCCCTCCCTGCCACTTCCCCACAGCCCCAAGTACCACATATTGTCAAAACGAAGCCTGCTGGGACTGAGATTCAGTAATATGCCATGCATTTTAAGGTGTTGAGTAGACACAGATTATGGAATGGATGTGCCTTGGAATAAATGTACTGGGCTCCTAAGCCAGCGTCTCTCTTCTCAGGAGGTCTTCTCGGTTCCCTCTTTCTGCCTGGATGACTCAGCAGGAGTCAGCCATAGGTTTACAAAGAACAGGAAGGAGGTGGATGATCAGAGAAAAAGGTAGGCTCCCCGGAGTAGAAGGGTTTGGCAGATACTGGGCAGAGCTGTGCGTTGTTGCTCTGCCTCTTACCTCTCGATACCCAGTGTTAGAAAGCTATCACAGTTGGAAGCTTTCCTGAAAGAAAGGGTTTACTGAGCCATTTGCTAGCCAGAAAAAGACCAGGTGCTGGGGTATAAAGTCTAAACCACCAGCAGCAGGGCACTGTGGAGCAGGTGACGCGTCCCCTGACTTGGAGTGGATGGGCGCTTTCATACATTATGTGTTGGGGGAGAAAGATGTAAGTTGTTCTGAAAGAATTTATATTGGCTACACAGAAGGGGGTGGGAAGATATGAAGCAGGGCAGTTCTAGGATAGGTGCATGGTCTGTAAAAAGAAAACATATACTACTTTTTTTCTACTTTTTTAAATTGAATTTATTGGGGTGACAGTACCTAACAAAATTATACAGGTCTCAGGTGCACAATTCTACAACACATCGTCTGTACACTGTGTTGTGTGCTCAACCCCCCCGATCAAGTCTCCATCCATCACCATTTATCCCCCCTTTACCCTCCTTCACGCCGCCCCCAGCAATCACCAAACTTTTGTCCATGTCCATGAATTTTTTCTCCTGTTTTCTCAATCCCTCTACCCCTGATTCAGTCCCGCTTCTCTGACAGCTGTCATCCCACCCTCTATCTGTGAGTCTATGTCTATTTTGCTTGTTAGTTCATTTTGTTCATTAGATTCCACATATGAGTGAGATCATATAGCACTTGTCTTTCTCTGACTAGCTTATTTCACTTAGCATCATGCTCTCCAGTCCATCCATTGTGTTGTAAAACATAAGATTTCCTTCTTTTATTCAGCTGCGTAGTATTCCATTGTGCAGAAACATTTACTATTTTTTTAAAAATATTTTGTTTATTTATTTTTAGAGAGAGGGGAAGGGAAGGAGAAAGAGTGGGAGAGAAACATCAATGTGTGGTTGCCTCTCATGTGTCCCCTATTGGGGACCTGGCCCGCAACCCGGGCATGTGCCCTGACTGGGAATCGAACCAGCAACCCTTTGCTTGCTTCACAGGCCCATGCCCAATCCACTGAGCTACACCAGCCAGGGCACATTTACTATTTTTGATTGGTTACAGGGCACAGTCCTGAATGCTCATGCATAAGCAGGATGCCTACATCTAGTGGTTAGCTACTACACACCTGAAAGTTGATGCAAAACTCCCACAAACATTCAGGAATATGAACAGTCATTTGTTAGCTGCCCCACAGCTATGAACTGGTTAACAATTCTTGTCTCTCTCTCTCACTCTCCAGCCTGCTATAATTTAACATAGGACATCTGGGAATTTTTCTCTGTGCACATTGTGATTTTCCTACTTCCAGGTAACTGTGATGACGTAGCTTTAGTTTGAGCTGGAGGATTACTTCCCATTGCTGAGTTTTTCCCAGGAGGCACTTGCAATTATTGCAACTTGCAGAAAAAGAACTGAGGTGGCTCCACCTCTCCACCTTTCCAGAAATTTCTGTTGACCTTAGCATTTCTCATTTCATACGAGGAGACGTATGATTTATGGGGCCTGCTCAGTTTCAGAATGTAGCTTAAAGAAAAACATTACCAACAGGAGTTGTGAATGCTATATTACTTATTTTAGATAGGCGAATTTTAATTAGAAACAAAACAAATAGAAGACAAAGAATGAAAGGGAAAAGTTATGCATCCTTAATAGGGGAAAAAAAACTTTACCTTGGCGGTTGTGAATTTTTGTTCTTAATGACATTTTCCTCATCAGTTTCACTGGCAGATGGTCCCCTTGATGAATCGTGAGCTCCGTTGTGTTGTGGGACCAAGCTTTAATTTTTTATCTTCTCTGTCTTTTTGAGAAGAGTCACTTTAGAAGGCAAATATGTCTTCTTCCCGACTGAGCTAATTTTGTCCCATTTCATTATCTTCCATTGATTTGCTCTCCCAGGTTTCAAATGAAGCCGAGATCTATGTGGCTGTCTGGGTACGTGGTGACTCCTGCGTAAACACCGGTTGTTGACACTTTAATTTCTTTGAAATGGAGCGGTAAATTGAAAAGTAGAACAAAACTGAATATTTGTGGTACTAGGGTCATTTCCCAAATGACTAGAATAGTTTCTGAGGAAGGTCACATTAGGGGTTTTAAGAGTGCCTTTCTTGTAGAATCTAAACATCTTTCCCTGCCCAAGAGGCCACACCCTTTCATTCTTTTTTTAAAAA
>PVKM010038168.1:0-14196 GCA_004027735.1 Carollia perspicillata
AGTCTTCAGGCAAGGGGAACCTGCTGTCTGTCCTTCACCCAGGAGAATCGGGGCACTTTTTTCAGACCCAGAGGTTGATTGTGTATGCCTTCCAGGTTTAAGTCCCAAGTCTCAAGATCTCATTCCTTCTATATTAGAATCCTACCTTCAGCATAAAATAAATCAGCCTTCTTTTCAGCTTTGCGGTTCTCACAGGTCCCGGTCCTGGCCGTCAGCAACGCCTTTCCTGCAGCTGCTGATGATGGTGTTCTCATATAATCTTCTGTGGAGAATGTGTGGCTTTCAAACTGCACTCTGACTTGGTAATTGGCTGACCTAAATTTGAAGTTTTATTTCTCAAATACATCAATGGCATTTAATAGTAGCCATGAAGTCCATAGTTCTTGTAATCACCCTCATCACCATATATCTTAAATGCTGGTTATTATACAATCCTGTATACCCCCTGTCTCTTGTATCCATCCTAATTTAGCACACACTGAAGTTTTAACAATGGACTCTAGTTTTGGTCACAATACTAACCACCAACAAGGGGATGGTTAGTGCCCCAGTTAGTACCTCTTGCCATCTAGCCAGTGAATAAACCAAGCTCAAAATCTGATTCTGAGAGCCAGTCTCCAGGATCATTCCTGTCTTAGGCTGGATTTTCCAGGAGCAAACCTTGAATAAGGATTTGTGTCAAAGTGGCTTGTGAGGAAGCGTTTCCAGGAAGACTGGCAGGGGAGTGGGAATGTAACCCTAGGAAGAGGAAGATGTCAAGCAAGGGTGAGGTGCTCGGCCAAATGCCATGAAAGGGAACTTGGACTCATTCCTGTAGGGAAGACCAAGAGATGGGGTGGGCATACCTCAGGGCTGCCATGACCACGAGGCAGGGGACCTGGAGTATTTGTTCCTTTGTACCTCTGAGTCATTGGGGAAGGTGGGGGATCAGTTCCTGGCTGTTCTTGTGCTTTGTGTGCACAGGCAAAGGTTTCTAGCCTCCTGCGGTCCACCCTCTGACAAAGACGTGGTTCCCGGCTGTTGCTAGTGAAAGCACATTGATGGATATACCCAGGATGCATGGGAGTGGAAAGGGATCTAAAAAGATGATGGGGGACACCCAGGCTATCCTCCAGAGTAATAGCAGACAACGAAAAATAATAATTGTCAGAAGGAATGGTATCTTTTGATAATATTAGATGGTGGAGATAGGAACATTCCCACTACCTCTTAGACATTGGTCTCCAGAGTAGATTCGTAGTCTCAGAATTTCCAGATGAGCTGTCTTGCTGCTTAAACGTCACTGTCACTTCAACCACCTCCTCACTCCAGTTTCTCTTTGCTGCACCCGAGCAAGACCTTTAGGAAATGATGCAGCACTGACCCTATTATGGACCTTTTCTGTGTTTTGCCTCCTAATCTTTTTTCTGCATATACATTTTAGCAATTTTATTTTATTTTTTTTAATTTTTAAAGAAATTAAATTTTTTTCAATTACTGTTTATATTCAATATTGTTTTGTATTAGTTTCAAGCATACAGCATAGTGGTTAGATGATCATATACTTTACAAAGTGTCCCCCCTGGTATTGCCTGTACCCACCTGGCACTATACATCATTATTACAATATTATTGACTGTATTTCCTATGCTGTACTTTATATCCCCAGGACTGTTTTGTAACTACCAATCTGTACTTGTCAATCCCTACACGTTTTTCTCCTTGTCTCCCCCGCCCTCCCCTCTCTGGCAACCATTAGTCTGTTCTCTGTAACTAATAATCTTCTTCTTTTAAAAAAATACATTTTGTTGATTATACTATTACAGTTGTCCCGATTTTTCCTCCTTTGTCCCCTCCAACTGGTACCCCCATTCCTCCCAGCAATTCTACCCCTTTAGTTCATGTCCATGGGTTGTGCATATAAGTTCTTTGGCTACTCCATTTCCTATACTTTTCTTAACTTTCCCCTGTCTATTTTGTACCTACCATAATTTTATTCTTTAAAGGGAGAGGGCAAGAGTAGTGTGGGAAATGTAGAAGCTAAAGAACTTATGATACATGGACATGAACTAAAGAGGGGGAGTGTGGGTGGGAGGGGGTGTGCAGGGTGGAGGGGAATGAAGGGGGAAATGGGAGAATTGTAATGGCATAATCAATAAAAAAAACATAGGGAAATCTAAAAAAAAATAAAGTATTTATAAATGGTTCTCTTTGTTCAAAAGAAACTTTCCTAATATTGATCATTCAGTAAAAATTTATGAAGCACTTTATATATGCTTGACAATGCCCTAGCCACTGAGGTTATAGCAATGGAAAAAAAGAAACAGGCAAAAATACTTGTCCTCTAGTTGGTGAACAAAGGTAATAAACTAATACATATGCTAAACAAAAATAAGCATTATGGAGGAAAATTGACCTGTTGGGTAAGGGAGATGGGGTGCTCTGCGCATATGGATGTGTGTTATTTCTGGAGGGTGACCACAGCAAGACTGGAACAGAGGATGTGAGAACTGAGGGGAGTGTACTCTTTGGGGCAGTGACAAGTACAAACACCGCGTACAGAGTACAAAGTACAAAGATAGGAGGGTGTGTGATGGGTTCAGGGGACACCTGGGAATTGGCTTGAATGGAGTGGACCAGGAGGGAGGTTGAGATTAGAGCAGCTGTGACCCAAGTGGAATGTGGATGGTTGAAAAACCAGAGTCTTGGGGACCATTTTAAAGACTCATTTTTTTTATTCTAAGATGAGTGGTCATGGGAAAATTTGAAAGAGAGGAGTGCCATGATCTGACACACATTTAAAAAAAAGATTTTATTTATTATTTTCAGAGAGAGGGGAAAGGAGGGAGAAAGAGAGGGAGAGAAACATTGATCTGTTGCCTCTCATAACTGGGACCAGGCCATAACCCAGGCATGTACCCTGACAGGGAATTAAACTGGCCACCTTTTGCTTTGCAAGACAACACTCAATCCACTGAGCCACACCAGTCAGGGCCTGACTCACATTTTAAGAGACTTGCTTTTATTGCTTTGTAATAAAGAGTCTCTAAGGAGCAGAGGCAGAAATACAGAAGCCAGTGAGGAGGCTGTTGCAATAGTCACAGCAAGACTAGGGTGATTGTAATGGAATGGTGGAAACAGGTCATGTTATGGGAAAAACGGTAACAGGATTTTTGATAAATTATATGGATTAGGTATGGGG
The DNA here is from genome assembly GCA_004027735.1 of Carollia perspicillata. Lineage (NCBI taxonomy): Eukaryota > Metazoa > Chordata > Mammalia > Chiroptera > Phyllostomidae > Carollia > Carollia perspicillata. The sequence continues at coordinate 3,182 of PVKM010038168.1, forward strand.
TTTATAATCTGACTGGTAGGAACATTGCATTTTTTAAAAGACTCATCTCTAATTCATGTCGCATCATGGTTTCTGACATTGGGGAAGAATAATTTTTTTGAAGGTAATCGATTACAGAGAGGAATGCTAAAACTACAGGCATTTCCTTGGATTACTGATAGCTCATAGCAACAACTAAGCAAGCAAGCAAGCAAGCATAGTTTTAGTTATAGTGAGAGCTACACAGAAGGTAAGACATTCCTGATTTTGATAAGCTATTAGATCCTTCACCATAATGAGGATACAAGCTTAAGATATGTGCTGTATGTCATAGTATAACTGGAGAGAAGATTTTGTGTGCACATATGAGAAACAGGTATGGAAAACACACACACACACACATACACATTCTCTAAGTGATTTCCCCAGATACGAAGTACAATAAGAATTCAGAGATAAGATAAAATCAATCTGGATTAAAGTGAGTCTTTGAAAGCTTCACCAAGGAAGTGTTTCGCAGTAGGCCTGTTGTAAATGAACAAACAATAATGAAATAAGTATGAATGAATTTTCTTGAGATATATGTTTGTATAAAAAGCACTAGCTTTGCAGTTTATCTGTTTGGGTTCACAGACAGTTTAAAATCTAGTAAGTGGAAGGAAATGCACAGTGACACAAACTTTTATGTACAATTTAAGGAGTTCGCTGACATGATGACGCTAGAGGGTCCATGGTACCCAGACTGCAAACTGCTCAGAGTGTTTTGTAAGTGATTTAGTTTAGCAACTATGCTTTCATATCCCCTTGCTCCTGAAATGTGTCAACCGAATTGGCTAGAAACCTTACCAAAACTAGAACATCGTAGATCCAACTGAAAGTTACTGAATGGATTGACCCTGCAGCTGGCGAGTGAAGAGCGGATCGCTAAATGCCTCCAATTTTGAGCAGTAAAGAAAGGAAAAGATGCCGTGGCATTTCTAACCCTTGGTTATGGCCCCAGTGTAGAATGAATAGGCATGCAGAGGATGTTGAACACACTGTTATCCATGCACAGATGCAGCGTTTCAGTGAAATCTGTTCACCTGAGAGTGGAGATGAGCAAGGACATTTGAGGCAAGCTAGGGAAAGACCCATCAGCGAACAATTTAAGGAATACACTAAGAAATGAAATTCAGCTTTTCTGTACTCTAGAATTCTGCAAGCAATCATGGAGGCTTCAGGTTATGGACTGTGAGGGCAGCGAGTCCTGGCTGTGTTTTTTTGCTAGTAAATTACATATTACCTATGAGCTATTTATTTATTTACTTATTTCAGACTCATTAGCATGCATCCTTTGTACAGCTCTCAGAGCACAGGCACAAAATAATAATGGCTTGGTAAGCTGTGTGCTCCAGGAACCCTGCAAGCAAGTAGATTCAGGTGGAATTGACACAGCCTAACTGGTAGCTGTCAGCGAAGTGTGGGCTGACCTCCAGGGGTGTAAGTGTCACTGTCGCAAAGCACTTTGTGAGCAGAGTGAGATGAACAGCAATTATCTCTTTCAGAATAGCAATCTTGGGGACAGTCATTTTCTCTCTGTGATTTCTGGGTTGAAAACTGTACTGCACACTTTGGGGAGAGATGACTTGAGGTTTATGTAGAGCATCATACTTTCGCATGGCACCCTGTGTGGGTAGCCATACAGCAACCAGCTGAACTTGGGCTGAGCCAAGACAAAGCAGGAGGCTGCACTGATTTGACTCAGACCTTAAAAACACGAGAAAAGGAACAGAGGCAGTGCCAACATTTACCCTGGCATAGAAAATTGTTAAAAGGTAATCAAGCAGGTCTGTGTTCTGGTTTGGGATCTGCCACCTACTAGTTACTTACTGGCCTTGACTTCTTGAGTATTCAGATCTTTATCTCAAAAATGGAGATAACAGTATTTTATTCCTAAGGCTGTTTGAAGGTTAAAACAGGTAAATCATATATAGAGCTCTTAGCAGGTCTCCTAATATATAGCAAGCTCTCAATATATATGTCTTTTTCTTGTCAATTTGACATTGGATGAAGTTCATTACCAAGGCCCTGCAGATCGTCTCCCCTAAGATTCTCTCCCTTTCTGGCTGTGGCCAGGTCAGCTGAGGACTCTGCTCCCTGGGTTGCATGGCATGCCGGCTGCTGCGACAGGTGAGAGACGGTCCCTGCATTCACAGCCTGCGCTTCACGGAGGCGGGTGTGTTTCCAGCCTGGTCTTTCAATTTGCAACTTGGATCAAGTTTTCCCATGAAAATGGCACTATTAACATTTTGGTACAGACTTTTCAGGTTTAGTTTCTATATATGAATAAACTTAGAAAATCATGATTATGCTGTCTATACTGGTTAGGAAACTGCTCCTTTTCATTTAAAAATCGATTCTTTTCATTTTAAAATTGGTTGTGAGCATTTTCCACTGTAATGAGAGTCACATTCCTCCAGTATAATTTAAAATGAGTTGTCCTATTGTACTTTTTTTCCTGAAAGTGGAGACATCTTTATTTGAAAGATAAACAGTCCCTCTACTCACTCCTCAAAAGTAATTGATCTTTAACATTTCATTTCATATCTTTCAGGATGCTCCTGCAAGTATAAACAATAATATATATTTTACATAAATGTAGTTATACTATGCATTTTAAACCATAACCTCTTTTTTAACTCAACAATATATTGTAGACATATTTTCATTTCCATATAAAATCTACCTTAAGAAAGAGGTAAATAAAGCAAAAAAAGAGGAAAATAGTATTTTATTAGGTACTGTAGATGTATTGTTATTTACTCAATCTCTCATCACTGGATGTTTTGATTATTTAAAGTGTTAGGATACAACTCAATTAACATCTTTATATAGCATATGTGTATACTCCTATGCTTCTTTTCTTAAATAATGAGAAATAAAATTTCAGGATCAAATTGTATGAACATTTTGAGTGTTGATACAAATAGCCCTCCAGAAATGTTGAATATTTTATATTCCCTTTCAAAATGCATGAGTTGTCCCATTTTCTCATAGCTTCACCAGAACTAGACTAGTGTTTTTATTTTTTATTAGTAACTCTTACTAAATTAAACTATCCTTGTAAGCTGTCCTAAATCCTTGTTGGAATTCAGTAATAATAAATCAGAGCCAAATATTTGGGAAAATAATGCAACTGATTAATCCTTCTGTATAGTTTCTCTTCTTTCTACAGCGGCCATGTTATTCCCACAGGAAAAGCTTTTCTATGTTCCCAATCACTGATAAAAATATCAGGCCTGCAAACTTTTCTGAGACGATGGCTGAATTTCTCAATAAATATTTATTCTATATCTGTAACCCCATACCAGACAACTTATGAACGTGGCTTCCATTGAATGTGCTGTGACTCATTTTAACATTTTATGAGAAGTAAGAAATTGTCCCAGTGGGTTCACTCTCAAGGACTTTCCTAAAGACTTTTGGAAAACGCGAGGGCTCAGTTATTCCTTTTAGACATGCTATGTAAGGTGCATTTTTTTCCGTCTTCTACTATCCTTATCTTGAGACCTCATTATCTGAGCTCTGTGGCTTGAAGTCCTGCGGGGAATATTTTCACCCACAGTATTATCAGCCTTTCAGTTTGGGAAGTGGAATGCGAATCACATATTTTACTCTGCTCTTCAATTTGTAGAAAGGTAGTGCATAGGTAAAATGAAAAAAAGTAAGTGGACGAAACAGCTCTTGTTCTTGTCTCTAGCATGTGAAGAGTTCGCGTGAGGCTATTTTGTCACTGTTTTAAAGATTGGCATGCTTAAATTACAGAAAACTCTATTCATTAGAAAGAGCATTTTAATAATTCTGCCTACCAGAGGAGTGCAGGGAGAATGTGTAAATGCTCTAACAGTGTCCACAGACGATCTCGTTTGATGACATGCAAGTGTCAGCACTCAATTAAAGGGCTACTCCAGGCACTACAGCACGTGAACCAACTGTGACACTTGGCAGATCGCGAAGCATATGCTGCTTAAAGTGGTTTTTTCCCCCTCTCTCCCTCCTTCTTTTTCTTTCTTCCTTCTGTGGAGTAAATTCGCATATGTCAGTTACGGCATGGTGTTGAAACTTCTTTTTTATCTTTTCACATTTTGGAAGAGCTGTAAGAAAAGTTTTCACAGCTGATATTTGGGGAGTGTTTAGTATGATGGACAAAAAATTTAGAAAGAAGTAAAGGAGCTAAAAAAACCTATTCTGACATCATACAATGACTTCAGCGTATATAACATGTTTAATGGTTATGGATTTATGGTTTGAAAAATGATGTAGTTACGCGCAGGCTGTCCTTTAGGTAAGAATGAGGGGAGGATTTACTAAGAGCCCTTATAACGGGAAAGAAACTTGGTGGATGTAAGGAAAATATACAGGGGAATAAAAAAATTATTGAGTGGAAAAATGAATTGAAAGAACTTGGAGAAAAATAGTTTAAACTTGATAGTTTTTAGAAAGGAGCTTTTGTGAGGTTAGAAACAATTGCAGTGATAATGAATTCCCCAGAAGACTAGTTTCCTCTTTAATATGATGGAGATGGTGGATCTCTCATTCATTTTTTTAAGAGACAGTGCAGTACCCATTTGGTGTGAAGGCCGTCACCTTGAGAAAGACGATGAGCCAGGTGCCCCAAGGCTATTCGTGTGAAGGTGTTCACTAAGTCAATACTTCCACTTCCTTCAAAATAAACCTTCACTAATCAATCAAACAAACACACATCTACCAATGCAAACTCAAGAACAGCCATAGAATCAGGCAAATAAACACTAAGCAGTTCATACATGAGTTGTTTTCTGACCCACATCACCCAAGCCCCTCTGCTCTTCTCAGGAGCTGACAACGGGTTCAGTTCTCCCAGGCAGAGCACTGTGTGCTGTGGGCTTTTTGAACAGCTGTGGAAAATGGCTAAGGCAGTGATTCTTAAAATCTGTTTGGAAGATTAAGCAGGGATTTCACGCAGTATTTCAAGCATTTGTAAGCAATTTCTATTTGGATAGTTTTCAACCTTGTTTTTCTACCTTATGAATCTCAATTTTGAACTCAAAATGTGTTTCAGGATCATTTCTTAACTCAGAAACTACAACCCACACCTGCATCTTTTCCCTTTCCACCTCATTCTTATTCAGGGACATCTTGCTTGAAGAAGTATTTTATCACTTCCTTCCTTTGGAATCCTAGTGCTTGGAATATTTGTGGTGAGGATATGCAGAGTGGGAATAATGGCTGATAATATCTTGCATGAGGAGGACAAATTTAAGACTCCTTATCTAGAACTGTACAATGATACTTTGAGATATATTGTGATAAGTAAAATAAACCAGCCAGAGAAAGACAAGTACCATATGATTTCAGTTTTATGTGGAATCTAATAAACAAACTGAACTAACAAGCAAAATAGAGACAGACTCACAAATAGAGAGCAGGCTGACAGCTTGGGGAGGGGGTGCAGTGCTGAGGAGGGAGGCACTGAGCAAAAAAGAAAAACCAAAAGAAAGAAAGAATTCATGGATACAGATAACAGTGGGGTGATTGCTGGGGAGAAGGGCATGGGGAGGTGGAGGAGGGTGAAGGTAGGATAAATGGTGATGGATGGAGACTTGACTTGGAGGGGTGAATGTGTACAGATGCTGTATTATAGAACTGTGCACCTGAAATTGTATAATTTTGTTAACCAGTGTCACAGCAATAAATTCAATTAAAATATATATATTTAAAAAACAAAAAAAAAACCCAGATAACAAAATTACATTGCTTTCTTACCAATGATTGAGTAAATCAGGTATGCAGATATTTAAAAATATTCCATATTCTTTTTAAAAAAATTTCTTTGGTCATGCTATGTAGGTCAGGTCTAACTATTCCGATTTGCCCATTCCTGGTTAAGAGAAACATTTGTTGAATTATAGAAACTCTGTGTAACAATAATACCGAGTTCCTTCCATGTGCCAGGCCTTTCTTCTAGTCCATTCCCGAATAAGCACGTTGAAGGCAACCTATATTATTTTAATCATTTTAAGAGGAAAAAACTGAAGCCAGGAAGGTTGCAAATTGCCCAAGGTCGCAGACCTGATAAAGAACTGCATCGAGATTCACACCCAGGTTTCATTGCATTTAAACTTCCTAGTTTGCCACTTTGATCGCAGCTTCAACATTGTAATATCTATAGAAGACCAAATTCTTTATTGTGGCAATCAAGAGTCAGTAAAATTTGGCTAGAGTTTTAACTTTCCCAGAGAAACCCTGAATTTCAGCTTCACAAGTTCAGGTCGTAGAACACAGTGCAGCAAAATTACCTGTGGCCACAGGCAAGTGTCTGAGCATCTGGTTGAAAGAAAGTCAGTAAATACACATATAGGGGGATGTGAGTATCTCTAGCACTGTTTCTTTTAGTACTAGTAATTTTTTGCTCCATGGAGTGATTTTTAATTATAATTTTGCATGCACAGTTAACTACTTTTATTCATTTTTCATAGGTATTTTCTCAACACACTGCCATACTCATCATCTTTTGGACACATCCCACATTTCCAACTGTTGCTTTCGTGAAGACCATTTTCCTTGTGTGGAGTCCGTTGTTTCTGATGGCCTCCCTAAAAAATTTCCAAGCTTCACAGCTTCCTTATTGTAAGATCCCACAATTTGTCTACCCCACCTCCTTGGCTGTCTGTATCTAAAGGAATCTCTACCACTCATTTGGTATTTACATTGTACTGTTTTACACACACACACACACCCCTTTTTATTTTGAAATTACTTTAAACATTCAGAAAAATAACAAGAATAGGATAAACTCTTGTATATCCTTCACATTGAATCACCAAATGTTACATTTTACCATATTTGTTTCCTCTCCTATACACACACATATTATAATTATTTTTGGAACCACATGAGATTAAGTTGCAGACAATAGCTTCTTTACTTGTAGATGTTTAGCAGGTATTGTCCAAAAAAAGGACAGTCACTCACTCATGTAATCACAGTTCAATTAACATACTTAAAAGTTAACCTTGATATACAACTCTTACCTTCTGTTACAGTGTTTTTGATTTCTGACATTTTCTTTCAGTTCTTTCTTAGAGTTTCCATCTCAGAGCTTAGAGCAAGCACATCTTTGCGCTTACATGTCCCACCTGTTCTTGCACGTTGTCCACTTTTTCCATTACAGTCTTTCGTATTTAGCTATAACTAGTTTAATTTCCCCTCCTGATATCTGATAATTCCAAAATCGATGCCATATTCCAGTCTGTTTCTGATGCTTATTTTGCCTTTTAAGAAGGTTTTTGCACTTTAGCATGCCTTGGAATTTTTGTTGTTGTTGTTGATAGCTGGACGCGATGTATTGGATAAAAGGAATCGGGGTAAAGAGGGCTTTAGTGTGAGATTTGATGTTGATCGAGCTAGAAGTCAGTGTGTGTTTACTGCTTATTGTAGCTATCGGTGTCAGAATCTAAAAATTCCTCTAGTGTTCTCGTTTTTGTCTCTCTCGGGCTTCAGGTTTCTCTGGAGACTGCATCTTAAATGGGGTTAGACGTCTGTAGTTCTTTCAATTCCAATCCCCTGTTATTAGACAGGAGTCCAGCTGGTATTTGTAGTAAGATGTGGAAGTAGAGGAAGCATTTGCTAGTCCTACGATGAGGTTTGTCTTCTTAAAAAACAATTACTTATTGTGGAAAGAACACTTAGCATGAGATGTACCCTATTAGCAAAAACTCAAGACTACAATATATACTGTTAACTATTGGCACTACGTTGTACAGCAGATCACTAGAACTTCATTTTGCATAACCAAAACTGTATGCTTGTTGTTGACAATATCTCATTTTTCTTTCCCCTGGCCCCTGGCAACCACCATTACACACTCCAATTCTCTGAGTTTGACTATTTTAGATAGCTCATAAATGGAATCATGAGGTATTTATTCTTCTGTGACTGGCTAGTTTCACTTAGCATATTCACCTCAAGATTCATCTGTGTTCTTGCATGTGGCAGAATTTCCTTCTTTTTTTAAAAAAAAGATTTTATTCATTTATTTTTAGAGAGAAGGGAAGAGAGGGAGAAAGAAAGGAGAGAAACATCACTGTGTGGTTGCCTCTCATGTGTTGCCCACTGGGGACCTGGCCTACAACCCAGGCATGTGCCCTGACTGGGAGTTGAAATGGTGACCCTTAGCTTCGCAGGCCCGTGCTCAATCCACTGAGCTACACCAGCCAGGGCAGTGAGCTACACCAGCCAGGGTGGAATTTCCTTCTTTTAAAGGCTGAATACTATTCCCTGGTGTATATAAATGACATCCTTATATTCATTGATCTATTGATATACATTGTGGCTATTGTGGGTAGAGTTGCAATGAACATGGAGTGATAATATTTCTTCGAGATTCTGATTTTAATTCTTTTGGATGAATACCAAAAGGGGTTGCTGGATCATATGGTAGTTCAGTTTTGACTTTTTTGAGGCACTTCCATCTGTTTCCATAATGATCGTATCAATTACATTCTCACCAACAGTGTACAAATGTTCCAATTTCTCCAAATCCTTCCCTCTTCCTTTTTTTGATAACAGCTACCCTATTTGTTACGTATGAACTTTAAGATTGTTCTATTTCTATGAAAAGTGTCATTAGAATTTTGGTAGGGATTGCACTGAATTTAATATAGCTTTGTGTAGTATAGACATTTTAACAATATTACTTTTTCCAATCCATGAACATGAGGAGTCTTTTACTTGTTTGTTTCTCCTTTAACTTTTTCACCAATATTTTGTTGTTTTTGGTATACAAGTTTTTTACCTCCTTAGTTAATTTTTTTTCTAAATGCTTTATTTTTTTGGTGTTATTTTAAATGTAATCGAGTCCCTAATTTTATTTTCAGATAGCTCATTGTTAGTGTATAAAAACACACCTGATTTTTGTGTGTTGATCTTATAACCTGTGACTTCCTTAGTTCTAACAGCTTGTTTTATGAAGTCTTTATGGTTTTCTATACATAAGATCAGCTTGCCTGAAAAAAGAAACGATTTATTTCTTCCTTACTGATTTGGATGCATTTTGTTCCTATTTCTTGACTAATTGCTCTGGCTAAACAGTCTAGTATTTGGGACAACTGTGATAGCGTTAACAATAAAATATTTAAAAAATTCTAGTACTATGTGGAATTGAAGTTGTGAGATGGGTGTATCTGCCTTGTTCCTGATCTTCCAGGAAAAGTTTTCAGTTGCTCATCTTTGCGTGTGATGTTAGCTGTGGGCTTGTCACAGGTGGTCTTTATTTTGCTGAGGTAATTTCACTCTATTCCTACTTTGTTGAGAGTTTTTATTATGCAAGGGCATTGAGTTTTGTCGAGCACATTTTCTGCATTTATTGAGACCAATGTGTGATTTTCATTCTTTAGTCTGCTAATATGTTCATCACATTCATTGCTTTTGCATGTTAAACCATCTTTGCATCACTGGGAGGAATCCCACTTGGTTGTGGTGTATGATCTTGTTAATGTGCCTTTGAATTTGGGTTTGTGAGGATTTTGCTGAAGTTTTTTGCTTCTGTATTCATTATGGATATTGGCCTGTAGTTTTGATTTTCTGTGGTGGTTTTGTTTGAATTTGGTATCAGGTTAAACCCAGCCTCATAACATGAGTTTGGAAATATGCCTCCTCTTCAATTTTTTGGAAGATTTTGAGGATTGATGCTAATTTTTCCTTAAATGTTTGGATGAGTTCACTAGTGAAGTCATTCAGCTGATTCACCAGTGACTCTCCCCTTGTCTGCACAGGAAATGTTCTAGAACCCCAGTGGGTGCCTGAGACTACAAATAGTGCCAAACCCTACATGTACTGTATTTTTCCTATACCTACATACCTGTGATAAAGTTTAATTTATAAATTAGGCACAGTAAGAGATTTACAATAATAATAATATAGCAATATACTGTAATAAAAGTTATGTGAATGTGGTCTTTCTCTCTCTCAATATAGCTTATCACACTGTGCTCACCCTTCCTCTTGTGATGATGTGAGGTGGTACCTGATGAGATACAGTGAGGTGAATGATGCAGGCATTGTGATGTGGCATTAAGCTACTATTGACCTTCAGACAATAAAGGTTACTTGAACATAAACACTGAGATACTTTGACAGTTGATTCGATAACCAAGATGGTTACTAAGTAACTAAACAGTAGGTAGCATATATAGTACAGATACACTATACAAAAGGATTTTTCATGTCATGGGTAGGATGGAGCAGAACAGCTTGAGATTTGATGACATTACTCAGAAAGGCTTATAGTTTAAAATTTAGCCCTGGCTGGTGTGGCTGAGTGGATTGAGCTCTGGCCTGCAAACCAAAGGGTCACCAGTTCGATTCCCAATCAGGGCACATGCCTGGGCTGTGAGCCAGTTTCCCTGGTGGGGACACGTTAGAGGCAACAACCTACTGATGTTTCTCTCCTTCTGTTTCTCCTTCCCTTCCCCTTTCTCCAAAAATAAATAAATAAAGTCTTAAAAAATTAACAATGATTTATTTCTGGAATTTTCCATTTAATCTTTTCAGATCACAGCTGACCATGGGTAACTGAAACCATGGAAAGCAAAGGCACAGCGAAGATGGTGATGGGGGACTACTATTCTCAGGTCACGCTGTGGTTGAAGACAAAGTGAAGTTCGTTAGTTCTAGGAGGCGGGATTTTTTTTTTCTTTCCAATTTTCCAGAGTTAAGTTTCAGTGGGGTGCCATTGTGAGGGCTCAAAAGAAAGCCATTTTATCAACCTATTATTGGTTATAAAAAGTTCAAATCTATTTTAGTGCTGCTTTTGGCTTTTTTTTAGCTTTTTAAAATGATGCACTTGAAATCTCATTTTTATTCCACATTTCCAAAAGACAATGGGTTTCATAGTCACAACTTTTCTACTTATTCTTTTTTTAAACCTCTTTGTATACATGTACGTGGTTACATCTAACATCTATAGAGAAACAGTTACCTACACAAATTACTTCTCTAAAGACTCCCTGACCATC
>PVKM010038169.1:0-14198 GCA_004027735.1 Carollia perspicillata
GGCTCTGTGTTCTCCCCGGGGTCTGCTCTGCCAGGCAGGGCACTAGGGTGGCTCGTGGCCCCACGGAGCTCACATCCCAATGCGGAAGAAACAAGGAGACAGCTAGGTAAACAAGACTATTGCAGCCTAGGGTGAGCGTCATGAAAGATACACCAAGGGGGACATGAAGGCAAGTGGCCATGGGGCTGGGGTGATTGGAGGGGTGTGCAGTGACAACTGCCAGGAGACCTTCCGGAGGAAATGGCATCTGAGCGGAAACCCGAAGGCCAAGAATGAGGAAGACACGTAAAACGATGAGACATTGCAGAAGTCGTCGGGAAAACAGGGTGGGCTGATCTCTACAGCTAACTGCTTAGGGTTAGTTCCCGACGATCATGAACTCCTTCCTCTAGAAAAGCGATGAGTTTGAGAGTCTATCTCAGATTGTGCTAAAGAAGTCTAAAATACACCATCATATGTTTTTAGAAAATTGTTTGTAATACTCGGTGTCAGTCACTAGTTCCTGCTTTAAACTTGCTTATTTTACAGAGTTTTGTTCTTTATGTTGCTACCTAAGTAATTAGGACTATAGTCGCATGTAAATCACATAAAGCTATCAGAGAATACCTCAGAGTTAGGGAATTTTAACAGTCATGAACCACCTTTTACTACCTGGCACCCCGCTTTCTTCCCACAACAGCCCCTCCCCCACCCTCGTGTTGGCCCGTTCGCTGTCCCCACTCCCTCTCCGATCGACACTCACTTTTCATTTGTCCTTTGACTGGGCAGACCCACTGAACTTGCTGCGTCGCCTAGGACCTCAGTTTCCTCATCTATAAAACCAGGAGGTTGATCCAAACTATTTCTGAAATCTTTTCATTCCAACAGTCTGTAATCTACAAGTCACTGTGTATAAACTCCAACTGGGGCGATGGGTCATGCCACCCCCTCCCTCCACAGGCCTGTGTGTGTCCGTGTGCTGGTAACCTGAGGGTGGGGGTCTGTGTGGATGGTGGTGGGAGGTGGCCCATATGCAGGTGGGGGGAGGGGCTGAGTGTATGTGAGTTGCAGGCAGTTGAGAGGAGGAAGTAGGGCCCACGCAGAGCTGGGGTGTGGGTATGGATGGAGTTACAAGGCACTCACATTTCAATTACCTCCTTCTTAAAAATGAAGCTACTTTACAACATGGTCCATGACTTTACTGTAAGTGACAAAGTTTCTCAAAACACGTGCAAAGACAATCTGCACACATTCAACGTGACACAGTATTTGCTGCCAATCAGTGACAGTGAGCAGTGCTGACCAGAGATGGGGGGCCCAGCCATCCCCCCTCCACCCTTTTCCTCTCCTCAGTGACGCTGTCCACTAGCTGACTCCTTTCATAAAACAGGAAGGCTGTGCTGCGGGTCACTCAGAGTCGCAGTTCTGGGCAGAGCGATGCAGTAGTTCAGAGGATGGACTCTGGGTTCAAATCCCGACTCTACCACCTACCTTCTGTGTGACCTTGAGCAAGTCATTTCAAGTCTCAGCCTCCTTCGTTCCAAGGTGTGAACAATAATTATACCTACTTCCTAGGCTTTATGAAAATTGATTAGAAAACCTCTGATATAAAACTAGTTTCATTTGCTCATTCGAGTCTCAAATATAAGGCACTGTTTCCATTTCACAGATGTAGAGATTGAAGCGCAGAGAAGTGTGTAAACAGCCCAGTCACACAGCTTCAGTGTGTCCGGGGCACGATTCCAAGCCCGGGCTTCTTCCTCCGGATTCCAGAGCTGCCTCCCCTCCACGTGCCCGGGGCAGTGTGTTCCCATACGTTCACCTACTTCCTTCGTGTGATGCCTGGGACCTTCCAGTCGCATGGCCTAGCCTACTGTGCTCACAGTGTGTGAGTTCGGAGGGGCCATCCTTGGGCTCCCAGCCAACCTCCAGCACACACCAAACGAACAACCAAAAACTCCATGGGTCCCCCTCGCATTACCACACAAGCTATGATAAGCCTACATGTGTTAAAAGGGCCAGAAATCTCGCACCAATTAGTTTGGCTAAAATGAACTTTCGAAGAGATTACGAATTACCAAGAAAGAGAGGCAAGTGACCATCCTCAGAGATGGCGCTAACAAACGGTGCGAGACGCAGACTGGCGACCTCCACAGCCACCCCAGCTCTGCCTGGAAGTCCGGGTCAGCTACCGAGCGCACTTGCGGGTCTCCCTGGGCTTGGGCGTGGCCGTCACTGCAGTGTTCACTTACTTCGTATAATTAGTCCACAGATATTATTGTACGGCAATAATCTACACTTACATCACGCTCCGTGTACAGGCTGTGGTTAAGGCTGTTAGTCACGCTCCGTGTGACTGCAACCAAATCTGTCACAGAGGCTACACTGACCAATAAATCCATGTCAAGTGGAGAGAATAATTTAAGTGATAATAAAAGGCTACTGGTTTAGATTTTTATTTTACGGGCAGAAGTTTCCTGCAGCCTGGATGTCATTTAACTCTTCAGGAAACAGTGCTGAGGGTCCTGAACCTTCTAGGCATATGTGCAACGGTCGGGATTAAAGAGATATTAGCCTCCTGACAACAAGCTAATTGTGAGGTCTGGTTTTAAATTAATAACTGCTGTCAATGGGGGAGAAGAGAATGAAAGGATTTGCGGGCCACTGGGAGGTGCATTATGTGGCTGTCGTTACTATGGTGATGGACTTGTTCTCCAGGAGACAGAGCTGAACCCAAGACAGACACGTAGAATCAGGTTGTCATTGTCCACATGAAGCCCTTCACCCTGACCTATAGCTATGAAGCTTCCAGGGTCTCATTAAAGGCCATTTGCTTCTAGCATTGTCCTGGCAAAACCAGCGGCTTAGGGGCTGATGCCATCAAAGTCTGGCAAGTGTTCCAAAAGTGGTGCCTGGCCCACTTCCTGTCTCAGTTGCTAACCTAGAAAGAGCAGCAAATTGCCTGTCGATGTGGAGAGGAAGAGAACAGGAGCCCTGACTTCATAACGGGAGGTGTGTGAATTGTTTCATTAAACTCTGCAGCTTCTAACACGGACATGCCTTCTGATTCAGAGAAGAAAGCGTCGTATTTGGGGTTTTCACAGCCCCCCTTCTATGACTATGACATCCAGGTGACAATAGCGTGGATTCATTTCCAAAGCATAGGCTGAGGAGCCAGGTAAGATTCTCAAGTCAGTGAGAAAGGTGAAAATTGGCAGACTGTTGAAAATTCCTTAAATTGCAAATCAAGTACAGTGCACCCAGTTTTATATGTTCTGTTCAGATCTTCTTAAGTATATTAAAGTTTGAGGGTGCCTGGGATAGACAGAAGAGGGGGGAATGATGTCCTGTCTTCACTTGCTTCAGCCCTCCTACTTCTAATAGCCTTCCTGGCTCCTTCTCATCTCCTCGCCCTTTAGGGGTTGGACTGCCCCTCCGTCAAGTCCTTGAGCCCCTGTTCTCAGCTGTCCACAGTCACTCCCTGGGCCATGTAATCCAGTCTCATGGCTTTAAACCCTTTCACATACTGACACTTTCATATAGGCATCTTCCCAGATATCCCTCCAGACCCAGGTTCACATATCCAACTGCTTACTCAGTAGCTCCACTTGGATGTTTACCTGACCTACCAACTACGCCCAGTACCAAATTTCTAATCTCCCCCTTATAAACTTTTTCATCCTATAATTGTCTCCGTCTCACTAAATAATTCCTTTTCAGTGGCATGAGCTAAATATTCAGTACCTTGTCATTCCTGGTTGGCATTTCCTGCTGCCTCATGCCACTGGGCACGGTGTAGGAGCCCTAACTTTGCGGTGATCAGTTGATTATAGTGACGAGGTGATGAGGACAGAGCCCATGCCTGCCCTGCCCTCTGTTGTGCACGAGCGCCAGGCCTGGCACAGCATGAGCACATAAGAAGCTCATCAGAGAAGTGGGATTGCTTGTGAGTGAGTGGGAAGGTCATTGGGACGAGACTGCCCTTGGCATATCCAAATGGTGCTTTCTTTTTTGATGGTTAAAAGACTGTAGCAAGTGCATGAGATATATACCCACGTGGCACTTCCCCAAGCTCTTTGAAACCACGCAGCTTCATTTCAGAGGGGCATTGTGTGCTGAATAGGACTGTTCACAAAAGCCCCCGAACAGGTGCAATTTCGGTGCCAAACTATTGAGCATTCAGGACTTCTAAAATTGTATTAAGAAGCCTGAAAATAGTGAATTAAAAATATAAATAGAATACCCTTGCTAATGAATCTTAATGTCTTTTTGTGGTGCTTCACAATTTTACAAAATCTGAGAAGGCTAGATGAAGGAAAGTCATGACATATTAATGATTTCAAATGTGTGCTGGAATTGGCAGAACAGAAAGTGGCATGAATAATTTAAATAAGACACCAATTTTTTTCCCTTCTTGCAAAGGTTGAAGCATGAGAACTGGGGGAGGGGGAGTTCTGCAGAGACAGAATTATAATTTGTTTTGTCCAGCAATCTCTTTGCATTGGGAGGGTTAACACAAGTTCAAGTAACATAGGACACTATCTAGTCATTTTGCAGGGATTATATTGAAATCTTTTGACACCACATTTAGTTCCCTCTGACTCTGGCAGCTGCTGGGAGAGTTAAGACTAAATGTTTGATGCCCAGTGAATTAAAGTCTATTTTTGAGCTCAAATCTCCAAATCCTGAAGGAATGGTCTCTGAGAAGAAAGGAAAGCAGGAAACAGGGCTGGGGCAGTTGGCTCAGTGCACGCTCCTTATCTCCTCCACACCAGAGATGATGGGAATCGGATATGAAATGTCCTGAAAGGAAGCTCACAGTATGGATGATGACTGCGAGTAGGTCAGGAATAAAAGCCAACACAGATACCTTTTTGCTTTAGTATCTTTTCTCCATTGTCTTTTTTCCTTAAACTACCTTTGAAAACATAACTATAGTGTGCTGAAGAAAAGCAAAGCCTATTTATTTCAGCTGCACATGAATGAGCATGTGTCATGGCTGAGTATGTGTAAGATTACATTTCTATTAGATCTCTGGAATATATATTCTACATATGCACACACACACACACACATACACATACATTATGTACCCACACACATTTAATGAATATATTTTAACAGTGCTGGAAAAGCACATTTTAAAAGAAAACTGTGAGTATGCTCAAGGCTCAAATTAATAGAGAATGAGGATTTAAGTGATTAGGGCAAGAGCAAACCTCAGGAAGACCATAAATTTAAAGTTTTCTTTCAGAGGTTCAGTAGAGAAGATAGATCAATAGGTACTTGAGTCAATCCATAAATTATCTGCTGCAGGTTGTCTTTTAAAAGGTTGCCCAAAGGAACTCAAACAAAAGGAAGAGTAGAGACATCAGTCACATGATCAGGCAGCAGTCTGCAGCTGGAGAAAGGGCAATCCATCCGTCCATTCATCCACCCATCCAGTCATGGACTGAGTATATGCTAATGTCAGGCACTGTGTGAGGTGCTGTGAATACGAAACAAAACCCTCACCTCACTGAGCTCTCCACCCAGTGGGTGAAAGACGCAAGGAACCCAGATCTGGCTGCCATTTGCTGAGCTATGATGGGACAGGAGTAGGGGCTTCTAGGTATATGGGGAGGGGACAGCCCACCTGAGGTTTCAGACTTTCTGCAGTCAGGATGCAGTTCCTTTCTGCAGGGACTAAACTACAAGAAAGCTGAATTTTCTGTCTTATTTCCTTATTTACGCCACACAACTTCTATAATGCTTTTTACATCTTTTAGAGGCACTTTATGTAAGTACAGTATCTCTCCACATATTAAGAACTGACGTAAGTACTTTTTCCAACTCATGCCCAGCTATGTGTAAATTGTAGGAATAAGTTTTATTAAACATCTTACACATTGTTTAAAAATAGAGCACATCCAAAATCAAATAATAGTTGCAGATTTTTAAGCACATACTATGTGCCAAGCCATGTGAAAAACTTTGTCATGTCGCAAAAATCCTAGGAATAAAATGTTATAATTCATATTATATATTTATTTATTTATTTACTTACTTACTTACTTACTTACTTATATAAAGTATGCGTGTATCCATACACACACACTCAATTAGGAAGACTACAATGCTCTGGTTTCAAGTCACTATTATTTTTATTTTTGCCATTATTATTATCTTACCATCATCATGTATATTATGAGGTAGTACAGATATGTATTTTAGTCATTATGTAGCTTGCAACATAGTAATAGATATGGCAAGTAGTATTAGTCTAGAAAGACATTTAAAAGTGCCTGATTCAAGGTGGGCTGAAAACGAAATGTTCTTGTTGGCCAACATAGTATTTAGTTCAGTTTGATTTGAATTTGACTATTTCTCTTAGGTGTGTCTGTAGGGGAGGGGCCAGGTGGTGGGGATGAAGCCACAGGCCTACAGTTTTTCAGGTCACCCACTCAGGGCCTGGGTCCAAAGACTTTGAGTTAATGATCCCTGGATCCCGGTATAGGACCCCGCCCCCCGCTCCTTTTTTTATGAGTGAGGAAAAGGATGCCCGAGGAAGCTAACTCACTTCCCAAAGTCACAGCATTCAGTGCTCAGTGGGCTTGCTTGAGGACTGTGGCATCTAAATATGGAGGCAACCTAACTCGAGTGAACCACCACAAACCCCTGCACCAGGCAGCCCCGAGGGGCTCTAAACCCAGCACCATCAGAGTCAGCTGGGAAGCTCTTGTTTATTTGTTTTCTGACTTAAAAAAGTCAAGAGGCATTCTCACTGGTTTGTATTGGCAAAAAAGTAATATCTACATTGTTTAAAGAACCAAACCATTCAAAGGTGTATATAATCAAAATCCTAGTTTTTTACCTTCTAGGTCAGAACTGCTAAGAATTGTTTTGCATCCCTCTGAAAAACTCCCGCACATGAAGAAGTAAATACGTGATAGGTTTCCCCACTTCTTTAAACAAAAACGACACCCACAGTGTCTTTCTTATTTTACTTACCGTGTCTTGTAAATAGTTACAAGGTTCTGCGGCTGTACATATGGGCATGCCTGTTAATGACTACATAGCCCTTTGTTGGTTGGAGTTCCACAATGTATTTGCCCAACCCTTATTGATAGACATCTAGGTATTTCTGGTATTTTATTAGCACAAATACCTTTGTAATATATCTTTGCCTATATATGTAATGCTGTATACCAGTAGGATGATATCTTAGAATTTCCGAGTCAAGGAAATATGACTTTTTAAAATTTCTTTGACAGAGATTTCTAACTTGTCTAATATGGATGTGCTGAAACCAGTGAGAACCAGCTCACAAAAATCAGTTGTTAAATATTCAAGAGCCTTGTGAGCCAGTTGTTCAATTGCTTATAACCTGAAGTCAGCCATGGTGGGAGTAGTTATTCCAGGAAAATCTGGGCTATTTACTTAATATTTATGGCAAACCAGTTTACCAGCATACCACTGCCTGTAAAGATAATTGCCACTCATTTAAGGAGGGTTTTAAAGTGTGGGGACCATCCCAAGCCTGCAGAATCCGAGCATCCAGGGCTGGGAACAGAGAATCTAGACTTGCAGAGAGAACCTCTCATGGGAATTCAGTGGACCCTGGAGGAACCTCAGTGATGCTCAGAGAAGGAAAACATGAGGATTGTCAGAGGGGGCTTTCCGGAGAAGATACTAAATCAGAGCTTGAGGACTGTTTGAGAGTTAGATGCACAATGGATCCTTTAGAAGGATCCAGGTGCGGGAGGTAGGTGTCTCCCTCAACTGTGTGAAAAGCAGACTCCTGGGAAACAGAGGTCCGGTCACAGGCTGTGGGGATTTCTCTCACTGAGCTGTCCTCTCAGCTACGTGTCTCCTGCTTCCCATCAGAGCTCACCTCCGAACTTCCCCTGAACCTCTCCCCAGCTGTCCTACCAACACTAAGTCACAGACACATGCCAAAGATGAATCAAGCTGTTCCCCTTCTCCCCACCTTCAAAAGTCTACCTCAGATCAGATTGAGTTAAATGTAAGTGAGCGACCTCAAGGCATTAATATACACTCGCACCAAGAGGGGCCATCCCCCTGGATTAGGGCCTGAGCTGCACAAGTCTCTAGAGACCTAGAATTCTTGGAGGTCAGATAGGGTCTTTCTGATCAAGACATCAAAATAAAAAAAAAGAATTATCCCACTCTCAGTGCCCCCTTCCAGCAGACCCCAGGAAGGGTCTCCTCAAGAGGCCATCATTACCTTTCTCCCCCCGACACACCCCCGCCCAGCTCTGCTCCAGGGCTGTTTTAGGTGGAGATGGAAAGGAGTTGAACTGATGCTGGATCTAGATCAAAGGAACACAATTCGATGAAAAGCTAAAATTCTGTTGTCTAGGTCATTCCACTATGTACCTTTCTTTTCATTAAATGAGTACTTGGTTACACAGATTCAGTTAACCAAAGAAGCAGTTTAGAATGGGAGCATAGCACGTCCACTCTAGCCACGGCTGTCGGAGCTCACACCTGCTCGGGCTGCTTATTAGCTGCCGGACCTGCGGTGTGTCGGCTAACTTCTGTGTGCCGCATTCTCCTCAGGTGTAAAGTGTGGACGACAGCAGTATAATAACAGTACTTATATCGCCGTTTTGCAAAGCTTAAATGCAGTAATATATGTGTATGTATGACACACAAGCACACATATATCACTTAGAACAATGATGGCACATTAACTTTATATGTTGTAGCTATTTTGATTGTTTGGGCAGTCTTTCAAATATCACTTCTCCACTTCAGATTGTTTCTCTCTAAATGCACAAACCCTGGGACAGAAAAATGAAAGCCAGTTTCATTGCAACAGCTGGATGAAAGAAAGAAGCAGAAAGAGAGCGGAGAGAGAGATAAACATTTTTCATTTCAAAAATGATTGCTTTCGACCTCAGTTTAACAGATCTTATAAGAAACTTCCTTACTTTAAAAATTACTACCTCAGTGTGAAAAAAATAAAGTTTAAATTGGGCAGCATCTCTGACTCCATCGTTTGGGGTTTATTTGCTTCTCTCTTTTTATTTGGACTGCCTGAAGTAATTTAAGGGAAGCCAAGAAGAGTCATAAGGTGCTAACTGCCCAGGAAAACTTGCACAGGAAACTGCAGGAGAAAAGGGCATTCATTCTTCTCTTCCCCACTCAGCACAGTGCCCTCTCCCCAGAGGCAAAGTCATCTCAAGAGAAACGAGTGGCTGGTGAGGGTGGGAGATGGAAAGACTGAGAATCTAGTTTATATTCACTTATACTGATATGTGCTCACCCAATGTCACTGTGTGGTTCCACTGTTAATAATATAGCCGTTCCATTTCCTTATTTTTCCTAACAGATTATGATTTTTTTAAACTTATAATGACTTAATGTAAAATGTATTAAAAACGTCCTAAGTGGGAAAAAAAGGAAGTACAGCCATAGTTTATTTTTGCATTCGCTTCAATGTAGGAAATAAAACCTTATTTAGTGAAAAACTGCATATTGTAAAAGTGCATGTATTAACATGAGCAAGTTTAGTATAGGTTCCCTAATTTAGGCTTGCTGGAGGAAACCTAATGCCAGTTAGTGGAAACTGAATGACAACCTCTTCTCAAGGAAGTGTGTCTTGTGACATGGGAAGGTGTTGCAGGCAAAGGAAAGGCATGTTCGGAGACCTACAGGGTACCGGGAGCACCGTGTATTTATTAGAGGAATATAAGGGGCCCTGGGTGGGTGGGAGAGAGTGTAGAAATGGCAGCGGGCAAAAAAATAAGGCTTGTGATGGTTAATTCTCTATTTCAACTTCACTGGCCTAAAGGAGGCCTATGCCCAGATAGCTGGTGAAAGATTATTTCTGCGTGCCTGTGTCTGAGAGGGTGTTTCTGGAAGAGATTAGCATTTGATTCAGTAGACTGAATAAAAAGATTGCCCTCCACCATGGGCACCGCTCAGTCCGTTGAGGGCCCAAGCAGAACAAAAAGACAGAGGAAGGATAGACCACTTCTTCTATCCTTCTCCTGGGATGTTTATGCTTATCTTCTCCTGCTTTGGAAACAGAACCTCTGGTTCTGAAGGCTTCGGACCAGCAGCCTCTCCACCTCCACCCTCTCCCCAACCTCACTCTGAATCCCGCTTGCAGCTGTCCTGGGTCTCCAGCCTCCGTAACTGCGTGAGCCAATCCAAGTGGGCGGTGATCCTCAAAGTGTGGTCTGGACCCAGCATTGCCAGCATCACCTGAGAACTTGTTAACAATGCACATCCTCTGCCCCGCCTTGAGTCACACTGAGTCACAAACTCTGGGGGCGGGAATCAGCAGTCCGTGTTGAACAAGTTCTGTGGGTGATCCTAGGGCTTCGATTCTCGTGGTCCGAGAACCCCGAGTGAAGACCAGGCTGAGAGGTTTAGCCTGCACCGTGGATTCCTGTGAGAAGCCTTAAATACAGAGGTCTGATCTGCACCCCAAGCCAATTAAATCTGGGAGTCAGGCTCCAACTTTGGTATTTTCTGGACGCTCTCCAAGGAATTCTAACTGGAAGCCACTGGTTTAAACTACGATTTTGTAATCTGTAACACGCTAATGATAGAAAAAGTTTAGTAAAACTCATTGACAACAACTCTCTTCTCTTCTAATTTAAGCCTCGGTAACATTGATCTGTAATCTGTAATCAACACCATCCATTTTCTAACGGCCAGTACCAAATTGCCCACGCCCTTGGCAGCCATGTTTCTGAGAGACTTAATAACAGAAAAATCCTATCTGCACAAATAGCATGAGGTAAACTTTCATTTAGAGCAGACTCAATCATTAACTAAACAGAGAACTAGGTCGGAAGTAACAAGATTTTTAAATTGGATTTACAAAGCAATTATTTGGGAGGGTGTGGGATGGATGAGGGGACAGGTAAGGGTGGGTGAGGAAGAAACACCAGCATCTCTGAAGAAAAATGAAACATTCATACTTTGCCTTGTGGATTAAATTAAGTAGCTATAGTCCCTTTGGTCTAACTGGCAGCTGTTTCTTAAATTTCATGTATCGTCTTCACTCATCCTTGAGCAAGGGTGTTGTGGCCGGTGCCCTGGGGTCATTCAGAGCTCGGCCCCGCCCCTCCCGCCCTCTCCCAGAACAGCCTGTGTTTCCCACTTTGTATTGGCCCACTCGTGTGTCTACATGCACACATAGTTTTTTATTTTTAGAGAGAGGAGAAGGGAAGGAGAAAGAGAGGGAGAGAAACATCAATGTGTGGTTGCCTCTCACGTGCCCCCACTGGGGACCTGGCCTGCAACCCAGGCATGTGCCCTGACTGGGAATCGAACCTCGACCCCTTGGTTCGCAGCCCGCGCTCAATCCACTGAGCTGTAGCAGCCAGGGCACGCACACATATATTTTAAAAGAGGACAGAAGTGTTGGCAAGGATGTGCAGAAAAGGGAACCTTTGTGCACTATTGGTGGAAATGTAAACTGGTGCAACCGCTATGAAAGACAGTATAGTGTTTCCTCCAAAAATTAAAACAGATTTGACGGAGCATTCCCATTTCTGGGTATATTTCCAAATAAAACAAAAACAGGATGTCATAGAGGTACCTGCAAGTTCATGGCAGCATTATTCACAATAGCCAAGATATGGAAACAACTTACATGTCCATCAACAGGTGAATGGCTACACACACATACACAATGGAATGTACTATTCGGACACGCAAAAGAAGGAAATCCCGCCATTTGCGACAACATGGATGGGTCTTGAGGGAATTGTGTTAAGTGAAATTAGCCAGACAAAGAAAGACGAATACTGCAGTCTAACTCCTAAAAACAGAAAGTAGGAAAAAGGCTGCCAGGGGTTTTGAAAGGTTGGGAAGAAGGGAGAGGTTGGTAAATGGCACAAAATTTCAGCTATGAAGTGAATAAGGTCTGAAGTCCAATGTGAAACACGGTGACTGTGGTTCATGACTCTGTGTTGTGTAACTAAAATTTGCTACGAGAGAACTTAAATGTCCTCACCAAATAAATAGAATGTATACGCATATCAAATAGCCACAATGTACACTTTAAGTATCTTACCATTTTATTTGTCAATTATACATCAATGAAGCTGAAAAAACAAAAACTAAATAATGAATAAAAAATAGACCATATATTTAACACGCTTATACAACAACCCCCTCCATCCCCTGCGTGGCAGCCCGCAGAGGAGGACACTCAGGGGGAAAGGACTCTCCTTGCAGCTGACAGGCCACTTAGGCAGGTGCCCCAAAGCGAGGCTCCGGAGGAGGACTCAGCAGTGGAGAATGCCAGTAGTTTGAATGTGACCACATTCCTTCTCAGCATCCCCCACTCACCTGGAACCTTCCGTCCTTCGTAGTCAGGAAACAGACTCTGAAGGGGCAGGCATTTCCAGTTAGGGCCCAAAAGGAAGCCAGAAGAAACTCAAGAGAGGTTCTGGGATGATGGATTGCCTGCTCAGTTTAGCATCTTCCTGGCCTGTTCTCCTCTTCCCCGCCCCTCCCAGCCCCAGTGCTCCCACACAAATGCAGGGGGACACGCTCCTCCTCACCCACACTTCATTTCTCGGGGCTTCAATCCAGAGCGAGGAGGAATGGCTTCGCCTGGGAAGAGAAACAGGAGTCATGGAACAGCTCCCTGCTCCACAGCCACCTCCTCTCCACACTGCTCCAGCCCCAGTCAGTAGCGAGTTGATGAGAAGCAGAGAGTGTTATGAGCCCAACGACACTCTTTGAGCTGCTGTGCACAGATGTGCAGGTTGCACACTGCGCAACCCCACAGCTTCTGACGTGAATGGCACGGCCCGGAGTGTGCAGTGCGAGATCTGCACAGCCGTGTGCGGCAGCCCCGCCAGCTCTCCCTGAGGTTTTGCCAAAGCGCAGAGCAGAGCATAATGCTGCGCATCCATTGTTTCCAAGGCAAAACGGGGGCAGAAGAGCTTGGCTGTGCACAGTTTTTTGTAGTGATATTATCAAGCCTTCCCTTCAGTAATTCAGATAGGTGCTCCAGGTCATTAGGCAGCCTTCCAGAGAATAGAATGCCTATCTCTTTATTTCCTTTCTTGTTACAATTTGGAGGTGGTTTATAGTTAAATATGTGTATATGTTCACATAAATAGAAGTGACAGATTAAAGCAGTGAAAAAGAGAAGGAAATCATGCCAACCATAGAATTAACACATGATGAACATTTAAAATTAATTGTGAGCCTCCTGGAAGCCAAGACAAAAGAGGAAAATATAACTATGTCATTCTTAGCTGATGAATAAGAATATGCCAAGACTTTAGGGAAAAAAACATTTTTCTGAATCTCAGTCCTTAGAGAAATGTATCACGATGAAGCTGATGCACTTTCCTATCCTGGCCAGGTGGCAGTGAGACTAGGCAGACCTTAAAACAGCCACATGCCACCGAACCTACATGATGCAGATGTCAAGCTTGCAGGCATGGGAGCCAACTACTGGCCAGGTTCAAATCCTGGCTGACCTTGGGCCAGCCTCTTGGCATGGCTCATTCCCTTGTCTGTAAAATGGGGTAGAATGTTACCGGCCTGTGATCTGGTTGTGACTGTATGCAGAACCATGGCAATGGTGTGCTTAGCACAGTGTCTGGTTCACAGTAAGCCCATAATAAAAATACTAGTTCTGGTTACTGAAGCCCAGGTGGGCAGCTGCCGCTTGTGGCTAAGAACAAATATCAAGTTACACACTGAGATCCCCAAAGAAAGATACATGAGGAGATGGGTCAGGAAAGCCAAGGTGAGGAGCCTTCTGGAGAAATCCTGAGAGATGGCCAGCCTTTGTGCCCTGGACCCGTCCCGAGGCCCAGGTTCCACCCCTTCAGGCAAGCCTTTGCTGTTCTTGAAAGCATCGCTCTCTGCAACCAGCGGGAGACATCGTAAGGCAATGGCTATTAGGCTGACAGTAGCTTTGCTGCAAATGCAAAAGGGACCTGTACACATATACGGTGGGCTCTTAAACCGCCCCTACGTGAGTGATCGGGGCATCCAGTGTCCCCGCCAGGCTGGAGCCTGGGCCACAACCCCCCGTGTGGGGGGAGCAGGGGGAGCCATCCTGGCACAGGCCATGGACGTGGGGCACAGGAACCAAGGTGCCAGTCACGAGCCAGTTGGCTTCTGGAAGGCAGGAGTGTGTGCAATGTTGAGTCTCAGAGGCAGGGGAAGAGCCGCAGTGCCCTCCAAAGCAAAGGGTCGGACTAGAAGAAGAGGCCGGAAAGGAG
>PVKM010038170.1:0-14193 GCA_004027735.1 Carollia perspicillata
TAATAACCTTGAATCTGAAACTTTGTCATTGGGACTTTTGGAAACGAGAACCCCACGCATGCATGTGTACACACGTGTGTGTGAGCGGGTGACACGGGCATGTAGCGCTGTCCTGTTTTGTGGCAGCCTGGTAGAAGTGTTGTCAGTGGTTTGGGAACCGAACTACGTTTTACTCGTTAGCTGCAGACAAGCATGGGAGACACTGATGGACGCGAGCTCAAGTCAGATTTCCATGTCCATCGAGTCCTGGCCCCCTAACCTGGGGACCTGGTCGAAGATGGAAACGGGGGTAGATTGACCTATTCTTAGGGAACCGATGCTACTTCATTGGAGCCCGTATTCTTTGTGATTTGCCTTTAAACCACTGTTAGACAATCTGGTTGACAAAGGTTGGTATCAAATCAATGGTGGAGTTTTGTATTTTTCCCTTCATGGTGAAAACTGGTTTATCTCGATCCAGTCTTCTGATGCCTCTTCTAGGCTCTGTGGCTCTGGGATTCCTTTTGGCTTTCAGATCACCCAACTGCCCCCGAGCTCCCTGAGACAGACTGTGTCTGGGTCTGTTGAGAGCTTGCCGCCTTTGAAGACCCCTGCCGTGGTCCTTCGTGAGCCTGCAACCCCTTTTTCCCATAGTCCATTGACCTGTGCTAAACAAAGGGTCCCCTCCTTGCTACCACCTGTCAATGCACCTCTGGGGCCTGGGAAAGTGGGAGGGACCAGTGGAAGGCTGGTGGGAGGTAGCATACATAGCAGGTGGACTGGCCATACGGGACAAAGGTCAGTCATGGAGAAGGCAGACAGCGGGATTTCAGTGGAGGCATGCCTCACAGTCTCAGATGCCTCAGGGTGGGCAGGCAACTCAAATGCGTGGGGAGGGCAGAGGTGGGCCATGGGGAGTGGTGAGGCCTGCGGTCGGCTAGAAAGAGCACACCCCACCTCGAAGCATTCCGATTCCAGGTCTTCTAAAATACAGTGCTGGCCAAGCAAAATATGGCTGCAGTATTTGATGGAAATCTGCCCCCTGGCCCAGCCTGTGACCTCTGATTCAAGTCCAACCCTTCCTAAGAGAAGCTGTCCTCAGCACAACCGGCCATGGAAGTGAGCCTGAGGGCCAGGCTTGGATGAGGTGAGAGCTGGTTGGACCAGCGCAGACACCTGACCCAAGAAACCAATCAGAGCCTCTCTCCCTAGACTTGGAAATGGGCACAGAATGACCAGCCAGCTGCCCTGAGTGGGAACAGAGGGTCACATAGACTCATGCAAGAAAGGGTGAGGCCGAGAGGGACCACAGAGCTCCATGAGGATGGAAGGAGTGGCCTCTCCTGACTTTCGGGGTCCGGCCCCTGTGCTGCCCAGACACCCTTCCCTTCTGACCATGGATACCTGGAAGGCCGCACCCTCACAACACACCCTCCTTTATATAAATTCAAGAGATTACTGTTTTTAGCAGCCAAATAATCCCTGACGATGACACCCAGACTTCACAAAGTGGGAAAGGGAGCTCTCGAGCTGTGGGGCGAATGGCCGCACTCACCTATATTGGGCCATGTCCAGCTTGTTGCCCAGCAGCAGCGTGGGGTGGCTGCGCTGCGTCTCCTTCGCGTGCAAAGCGAGCAGCTCCAGGTAGCTGCCGCTGCCCTCGAAGCTCTGGCGGCTGTCGACACTATATACCACCAGGAAGGCATGGGCCCAGTTCAGATAGCGCTCACAGTTCCGGGGGGTGTCCTGGGGCAAAGGAGGGAAGCCCTGGTCAGGGACAGAGGAGGTCAGGGTAAAGGCCTTCACCTGAGCTGCCCCATCCCACCCCCCCACTCTCTGGGTCTCTGTATATTGTTCTCCAGCACAGCCCTTGTCAAAGGGGCACTTGAGTGTGGATTTGGCTTGGTGTGAAAGGAGACATTGTCTCATGAGCCTCCCTCCCACCACTCAGCCAGAGACTTGGAGACCTTGACCTCTGGGGTACAGAGCCAACACTCTAGCATGGCCCCTACCGAGACCTGGCTGTCTCTGGGCACCGCTGGTTTTGGGTCAGGTTCACGGTGCCCTTTGGCTTCTGAAAAGAACTGCCATCTGGCCTTGGCAGGAGGTGGTGAGAACACAGGGGAGAGGTGTGTATGGGGGGGACCTGAGCTGAAGGAAGCCTCCGTGCAAACAAGTGTGTGCACCTGTCTCCACGTGTGCACGGGTATCAGGCCCCAGAGCACAGGGGCTTGGAGCCAGTGCCACGATCATCAGGCCTCCCCAGGCCCAGCGTATCACTTATTTGCCAAATGAAGTGATTTAGGCCCAGAGAGGGTCACACAGCAAACTGGTGCTTAACAGGGAAACATATTCCTATCTGAGGCCCCCCCACCATGGGGCCAGGGCTCTCAGGAGGCTGCCCTGACTCTCAGTTGTCATGGGGGTAACATTACCAGGTCTGCAGTGTCCATGACCTTCAGGTGGACAGGCTGGTGGTCCACAGTCTCCTCCGAGCTGTAGGTGTCCTCTGCAACACAGACAACCAGCCAGGTTAAAGACGGGGTGCCCACTTAGCTGATGCTGGACTGGCCTAAATCACAGCTTCCCTCTGTGCTGGACCCTGTGCAGCTTGGGGGACCTAACAAAGAGTTGGCTGAGCTGGCCCACTGCAAAGCCTTGGCTCTCACCCACATGGAGATATGAGCAGAACCTCCCGCCAAGGAAGCACTGTTCCACCTGTCAGGGCTCGGAGTAACAGGGGCTACTCACAGAAGATGCCATGGGGGACGACGGGACTGTGTTCTGCACCCACCCAGCAAGCCTGCAGGTTGGACTGTGTGGCCATGGGCCCAGGGAACAGCAGAAATCTCAGGAGCTGCGCTGCCAGCCCCTGCCTCCTGAACTCCCAGCTTACGCACTCTCCCCGCCTTTGACCACTGTACCACAGGAAGTCCCCAAGGACAGTCCTCCTGCCCCTAGTGAGACAACCCTGTTTAGAAATCCCGAGGAGGTTTTACAGTAACCCTTGTCTAAATAATAGCAGAGGAATCTGGTAGTTGAAAGTTTTAGGTTGGAGATGCAGAATCAAACCATATTTCAGCTACTTACTTAGCTGTGTGATTTGGTGAAGTCAACTCAGCTCTTTGAAAAGAGCTATTTCCTCATTTTACAATGGGGATAAGCTGATAACACTGGCTAACAGTTTTCAACTTTTGCTCTGTGCCAGGCACCATGCTGAATGCTTGTCCCTGCACGATCTCACAGGGCTGTGTGGGGACTGGGTGGGCGCCTGCACAGGGGCCCTGGCCCTCCACAAGTGCTTGGTAATGGACAGTGGGGACCGTGGTGCTCCAGAGTTTACAGGGCAGGTCCACATTCCCAGGTGGTTTATTTTAACCTCTTATTTTGAAATAACCCTCCACTCATGTATTACAGGAGTTATACAACAGTGTTCCATGAAGAGCATTCCTGTGCACCATTCCCCGGGGGGGCCGAGGGCAGTCTCTACGTGAACATGTGTGTGTACCTGTTTCTACATGCACAAGCACTAAGCACATCCCCCCAACATTAACTCATTGTACACAGCCACAGTACGGTGACTAAAACCAGGAAGTTGACATTGGTACCACACTATAAACTAAACTACTGGTCTTATTGGGATCTCATGAGTTTTTACTTTTTTCTGTGCTCATGACCTGAAACCTGGGAAAGCAGCAAGTGGCCGGGCATGCACAGAGGACCTTGCTGCCACACTGACAATCACTGTCCCAACCTCCCCCCGTGCCACTGGCCCACCTGTGTGAGTGCACTTGGTCCTTACCTTTCCCTGGGTGCCCCCGTGCCCCAAGTGACCCTAAAACCCCTCTAGGTAGAACTGAGGCCCACTTTGTCTTCCTGGCAGCAGCTGCTGTGAGAGGAGAACCCCCCAACCCTGGCTGAGTCAAATAGTTCTCTCTGAGGGTCACAGGCAGCTGAGCTGGGCCTGGACACCCGCCAGGTCCTCTAGCAGCCAGCAGGAATCACAGACAGCTCCCGTCCCCAGCCTGCTTTGGGGACTTGGACAAATGCCGCTCTTATTCAAAGACAAAAAAAATTAATGGAAAATATGCCCCAAATGTTTAACTATATTTGGTACAAGAAGTGCTGCCCCTAGATGCCTACATCTTGTTTGGATTTTCCTGCCCAAGTTGTCTGATGCGCCCCTTTTTGGGACTTCACAGCTCCTGGCCCCAAACAGGCACCGTGTCCTGCCCAGTCCAAGGAAAAATATCAGCCCAACCCTGGTCCTGGTCTCCTGTCGTCTTTTATGGATCGACAGCCTTTCGAGGGTGCTGCTATTAGGTGCACAGCAGAGAGATGGCAGGGAGGCGAGGCCCAGAGAAGGAGGGAATTTGGCCACGGCCACACATCTGTCCACAAAGGAACTTGAACTTGTAGACCCTTGGCTGGGCTGCCTCTCCATTGGGACCTCCTCACTCCCTTTGCTCAGTGGGCCACTCAGCCTTCCAGCTCTATGTGGGCAGAGCACAGAGGGAGAGCAGAAGCTCCCAGCCCGGCTGAGGATGCGGAACTGCATGGGTGAGCTGGAAGAAGCTCAGAGGCCATCGTATCCAGCTTCCTCCCCCTTTACAAGTGAGGTGACTCTGAGGGCTGAGGACTCCTTTCCAAGTCACAGTAACGTCCCTTCTTCCCATCACTAGTCCCTGCCCTCAGGGCATTCTGGTGTCTTTAAATATGTGGGCCTCCTCATTTCTAGTTCTAAATAACATTCTGTGGACTTTAGTGCCGGGAGAAGATTCTGTTCTCAAAGCATTTTTCTCTCATTTACAGTAAAAAGCTTTTAAAAGGAGCTTGGGTCAGAGTGTAAAGAGGACGATGTCTCAGAAATGATGCCTATGTCCTTGCTGGAGCAGGACGTGGGCAGGAGAGAAGCTACCATCCTGCCCTGGGCAAGCCAGGTGAGATGGCCGCAGCCCTCTGCAGGAGGATGTTCTCCTGGAGGCCTGCCCCCCCCAACAGTGTTCAGCACAGGCAAAGTCCTGTCGCAGGCACTGAATCTCTTGGCTCCCACTGGCTCTATCAGTCACAACCCACAATGAGGCACAGCTTTCACACACACAGAGTCTGCGTAGTCACATCTGCCACACGGGGAAACCAAGGCTCAGGCAGGCCTCCGACGGCAGCCCTCTACAGCACAAGGCTGCCCTTAGCAGACAGCAACTGGGCTGGCGTCTCTTTTTCCTTTGAACCTGAGGCTCTCCATGATCTTAGGCAAACCACTGCCACAGTTTCTTTTTTCTGTAAAATGGGAGATAATCATAGAAGCTGCTCTTTAAAGGACAACCCTAAAATCCAAGTTCAGTTCCATGTTTGTGAGTACCTACGTTGTACTGTGCGCCGCGCTGCATGCTGGCAATGGGCACAAATCACACAGGCTCCCGCCCTCAGCGGACCTGAAAAGGGGAGAGTGGTTCCCCATCTCCTGATGGCTAACTCTGCCCTTGGACGCTCAGACCTTTCTGCACAGAAGGAAAGGCTCTGGCCCCGGAGTCCTCGCTGTTGCTGGGACCAGCCATGGGATGGTGGCCGCAATGTTTAGACAGTGAAACAGAACCCGCGGGAGCAGCACTGGCCTCCCAGAATGGCCGAGGGGAGAGTGTCTGGCCATCTCTCCAGCTCATAGGCACTCAGGGTAGGATGACTAACCATTATGAAGCCACTGCCCCCCATACAGTCTGACCACGCATTCCACTAGCAGGTCAGAACTCCACAATTACTCAGTCGGGAAGCTCGGACCACCACGGTGACAGGCTCCTTTGGTGGGACCCTGCCCGAAGGGTACGGACTAGGGGGCAGGGAGGGAGAGAGAATGGAGGCGGGCTGCCAGATAAAATACAGGATGCCCAGTTAAATTTGAATTTCAGATAGACCGCAAATCCGTTTTAGTATGTGTATGCAGTATGTGAGCTGGGCAGTCTGTCTTTTGGGGCACTGTCCTTGAGACGCCCTGTTCTCCCTTCCCAGACACTCGAGCTTGTGCACCTTTCCTTCCGCCTTCTGCCTCCCCCACCCTCTTCAGAGCCCCCACTCCATCTGACTGCGTGTTCTGGCTTCTCACAACCCTGCCCCCCGCCAGCATGCAGTCACACCCCGTGTCCGCTCCCGCGGGCACTGACCTCTGCTAATCAAATGAGCTCTCCTCAGACCTGCTGTGTGACCCTGGCACAGAAGCCGCAGCTCCTCGGGCCTATGTCCTCCACTGGGGCACGGAGGGCTTCTGCCAGAGCACTGGTGGTCAAGCCAGGTTTTGAGGGACAAACTCCTAAGGGGCTGTTGGCCAGTCACTTGCCTTGCACTCTCGACTTAACCGGGGGAGCCCTTTCAATTTCTCTGTTCGGCACCCTGGGGTTCTGTTTAAGATGTCCTTGCCAACTAGTTCCTCACCCAATATGGTGTCATATCCAAGGATGAACCTCCTGGTCAGAAGAAGGGATTCTGGTACTGACAGAAAATATTCTACAAACCATTGGCCTACATAGCCCTGAGGTCCTTTCCTGCTCAGACACCGGGACTCAACATTCCAGCCTGAACTGAGGGCCTGGTGGGCCCCATGGGTTAAGGAATTCTTTCCTTCGGGGTCGCAGTGGCGCTCCGACACCTGCTGCAGGAAGTGCTGCACCGTGCGGCTGTCCGGCCTGAGCTCCGAGCCCCAGGTTTCCTCAGGGGGTCCTCAGGGGCACCACAAGGGCTTTATTCCATTCTGATGATTGGAAAAGACCGCACCCTTCATTTTCAAAAGGCCAAGAGATTCGGAGAACTCATTTTTCTCAGTGCCCAGTTTACAATAACACATGTTATAGATGGGAGCTTTAGGTGACGTGTACACTAATACAGTTCTGCATTTATTTATTTTAGATATTAGAGTGCCATGTAAGAAGTTATTTAAGGAAAAGTTCCTGCTGCTAAGAATAATTTTCAGAAATGATTAATTTGGGGGGCTCTCAGCCACCATAGATGGGAAGCCACTTAAGGAGGGAGAAACGAATGTGCATTGCAAGTATGCTGCGGGTCGAGTGCAAAGCTAGCTCTTTTACACGTGTTATCTCTAACCCCCACAGTAATTCTCTGATAGGTGTTTTCTTATGGCTGCTTTACAGAAGAGGAGACAGAAGCTCAGAGACGTTAGGTGACTGCCTCAAGGCTGCACAGCCAATATGTGGCAGAGTTAGGATTCAAACTCGGCTCTGACCGACACCAGAGTATCCCTTTTGCCGTTATACCATGAGAGGTCAATAAAACAAGACTAGGTTTCTTGTGTGGTTCAAAAACTGGTTCAGAAGCCAGTTCCACTACAGAACTCCTCAAATGTCTTGCCCAGCTTTTCTGCAAAAGTGCATCGAGTGACCCTCTTGAAAAACAGCACTTGGTGGATGTAGATGCTCTGCTATGTTTAATTTTTTAAAAGGAATAATTTACCTCATAATTTAGGGCAAATCACACAGCTCTCTGAATTTAGCCAACCCCCATGTTCTCTGGTGGCTCCTGCCCTCTACCACCACATGTTGGGCTGTTGGGTAGGTGTCTGTTGGGCGGGACTGGGGCAGGGTGGGGTCGGGGTCAGGAGTTTGGATCCAAGAGAGGCACAGCAGAGGGGACAGGGAGGAGTGCTTTCTTACCCAAGTTGGGGTCATATTCACTGATAAACCTTCTGGTGAGAAACTTCACGGTCAGGGCTGTAAGAAGCAGAGAGAAACCGGCTCAGTCCCCCTGCTGTGTCTGGCTGTTGGCCCCTGGAGCCTGCCCCTTTCATTTCAGAAAGGCCTAATATCTGGCCTCTGTGACCCCAGGCTGGCACCAAGCTTGAGTCTCTGGGGGAATGAGGCTGCGAGCTGAAGAGTTAGATTGAGAGACTCAAAAGAAACCAGAAATATGAAGAACTGTGTCCCTTCAGTTGCATCCTGGGATTTTTTGTTGTTGTTGTTTTTTAATGGCAAGAAAAGCGATGAATGGCAGCCTAAGGGGTGTCTGTGAAGATCCACCTAGAGGGTCAGGACCCCGGCAACCAGTTAGCTTAGGGTCAGCCCCAACTGAAGGGAGACATCCTCCCTTCAGTTGGACAAGTCACGAAGATTCTGAAATGTGGGGCATTTATTCCAGTTTTGGCTACCAGCCAAAGAGAGAGTAAGGGCCAAGTTGATCAGCGGATGATCCCTGGGGGCAGTATGACCCCTGGAGGGCCTGGGATTTCCAGGCATGATCTGTGTCTTGAGTAAACACACTGCAGGCCTCAGTCCCTCATGCCTCAAGCCTCGGCTCCAGAGCCTCCGCACTCACCATGGTGCCTCAAAGCACGTAAGGCTCTAGAAGGAAGTTCTCCCCAGGTGCAATACATTAACAGAATTCTGATTTTGTTCAGAATTTAATCACACAAAGCCAAGGGCCAGCCAACTATTACACTGAGCTCTTAAAAAGTAATGTGATATTTTAAAGAAAATCTTTAAAATTCTTTCCCAGAATTCTGATCAGTGTCAGTTTACAAAGTCATACCCAGGGAATATATATTTTTAAATTTTAATGTCTTCATTCATGTAGCCACTGGCTAAACTGTACCAGTGACAGAGCCCTGAATAACAATTTTATTTTCAAAGGGAAGAGGGCAAATCTTTTCTGTAGGACAACGTGATTCAGAGTCATCCCTCTCTGAGCCAGAGAGCTGGCTTAACAAGCAGAGAGGAAGCTCCCAGCAAGTTTCAAAGAACCCGGTGGGGAAGGGCGCCAACAGCTAACTGAGCTGGTGCTGGCCATTCACTAACGACCTGGGAAATGGCCACTGGAAGGGACCCCCTCTCCCCTCCCACCTTCAGAGGCCTGGGACTATGAGTGGCAAGGGGAGGCTGGACCCCTCTGTTGGGTCTCTGCCTGTGGTGACACCCCCTTTTCCACCCCCTTGGCTCCAGGTGGGTGAGAGCTGCCAGGAGTGGTGAAGGCAGAGCTCAGTGCTGACAGAAATGATATCTCGGTTTGTAGAGGATAGTCCCAGGCACCTGGGATCGCAGTCCAATTTGTTTCCAGAAAGTCAAGAGAGGGGTCTGGCTTGGAACAAATACATTTGATAAGGATGCACACTTTATTCCAGAATCCCAGGGAACTGAGGAGGGGAGTGGGGAGTGCGGCCTGGAAAACCCCAACAGCCAAAGACTTCTACCAGCTCCCTTCAGGGGCCACTGGCTCCTTCACCTCCAGCCTAAATCAGGGAGGAACAAGGCTGTGATTAGGGGGCCCTGGGCTGCGGGTCAGTGCCTAACGTGGCCGTTTGGTGTCAAGCCCAGAGCTGACGGCTGGCCCCAGGGAGAGGTAATAGAGGGTAGGTGGCCAGGAGGGCGAGACCGGCAGAGGGCTGGGGGACAGCCAGAGACAGAAGGGAGAGAAAGCTGGGGTCACAGACACCGAGGACGAGACGCAGAGGGAGAGCCGGGCAAGGCACAGCAGACAGACGAGAGACGGAGGAGCTGGGAACAAAGCGGAGAGCGCGCCAAGCAACAGAGAAACTGAGGCAAAGAAGAAAATCACGGCGTCTTGCCCAGCTTACCTGGGTGCGGGAAACCCCCAAGGCCAGTGGAAGAGTCTGCCCTCCAGCCCACGGCAGCGTCCACATCCCTTCGTGGCCTCCCCGGGCCTCGCCAAACCCCCTCCCGTCCTGGCGCCCGCCCCACTCACCGGACTTCCCGGATCCGCGGCGCCCCAGGATGGCCAGGTTGACTTCGAGGGGCGCGCTCTGCTGCCCGCTGCCCGCGCGGGGTTTCCCGAACACCGAGGACATGGCGACGCTGCGAAGAGGGATGCGGGTCCTCGGCCGAAGGGACCCAATCGGTGTGTGCCCGCCCGTCGGGGCCCTCCGGGGCGGGCGACTCAGGACCCCCCCGGCACTCTCTGCCCGGTCGGTGTCTGCGCCCGGGGCCCCGCGAGGAGCCGGGCTGTGTTCCCGCGGCTCAGCCCGAGCGCCGGGGAGGAGGGGCCGGTGGAGCACGGCGGGCGGGGCCGCCCCAGCGCCGCCAAACTCCTTGTAAGGGCTGCGGGAGCACCCCGCGGGGCGCACTCACCCCGCAGAAGACACGGGGGAGGGTGCTCGACCGCCAGCGCAGCCCAACGTGCTCGGCCTCGAAGGCAGGGGTGCTGTCACTGCCCAGAGCATCCTCGTCAGACCCGGCAGGGAAGGACAAGGACCAGAGAGGGCGGCCCGCGGTTGGGAGACGAGAGAGGAAGGATGTTCCCAGCCTAGTCAGAACCTCCACTCACTCTCTCCTTCCAGCCAGAAAATCCCTCTCTCCCTTTGTTCTACCCAGTTGCCTCCGCTGCCTCCTCCGGGAAGCCCGCTGGGTTCAACTCCAAGCCTGATCCTTTTCCTAGGTAACAGCCAGCTCAGCCCTGGCACACAACTTCCAGAGCTTCATTACCCTGCCCTTAGGGAGACTCTCAGACATCACTGAGCACCCAGCCAGAACCCAGACTCCTAATCGGGAGAAGGAGAGGTCCTTACTAATGTTTCATGGTCAATATGGATCCAGCTTCAAGAAACCTAACCCATCTTGGATTACTGTCTGCTGCCTGATCAAGTTAATGAGTTGCATGTGTTGTGGCCTAGCACATAAATGGGGCATTTTATTTGTCCTAAAATCTGGCACTCCCTCTTGCCTGTAATGATTCTGGGGTTGGTGGACGTGCCTGGCAAGGGTCACCTGTCACTCCCCTTGGGACTCAGGGTAAAGCTGGTCATGCTGGAGAGACGGCAAAAGCATCCACATGGGGAGTCCAGACACTTAGGGTCTAGTGCCAGCACCTTCACTGTGACCTTGGTCAAATCACCTCATTTCTTTGGGCTTTTCTGTCCCCGTCTATAATACTAAAAAGGGGGAAAACAAATCTAAAATTCTATGATGTGATTTTGGCCTAATAGAGAATGACAAAATCAGCCCTGGGCTCCAGGCGAGTGCTTTCTAGAATTCTGTGGGGCCTCTTTAGGAACACAGTGCAGTCTAGAGTGGGAAAAGGGCTGGGAGTCTCAGAGACCTTTCCCTGCAGCCCTTCTCCCCGAAACCCCTATTTCCCCCTCCCTCTCCCCCTCCCCTGCTAATCAATGAGCCATGCACAAGAGACAAGAGAAACCACGGAAACCCAGGTGGGCAGGCAGGGAAGCGGGGAAGGGTGTCGGAGCCTGATGGTAATAACTCCTCGACCGAGAAGGAACATTATTTTCCAGGACAGGACATGAATATTGACTCAGCCTCAAGCAATAATTGTGTTTCAGGGAGATCATCATGGTAAAACAGCTGTGTTATTAAGACTCTAAGGTGTTGCAAGGAATTTGTTTAGATTATACCCTCAGGCCAGAATTGCTCACAGAGCTAACGACCAAGGATTTTCCTTTAAGTTGTAGGAGGAGAGAAGGTGGGAGCCAAGTTCCAGGCACATCCCTGGCCTCCCCCTCTCCCCTCAATCCTGTGAGGACAGATTGGTTCTGGATATGTGGTCTATGGGAAGAGAAACCAATTTCGCTGGAGGGCTGCCAGAGAGAGGGCCCGCGGCGGACCCCTATGGGCCCAACCAGGTGTAAACTTGGGTTCTGCTACTTCCCTGCTTGTTTGAGGCTGGAGGAGTTACTTTGCTTATCTTTAAAACTGGGGTCAAAAGTAGGTGGGAGCTGCAAAGAGGCAGGTTTTAGCTCAGGGTGAGGGTGAGCTCTAACCACTTGAAACCCCCCAACATCGAAGGCAACCCAGGGGTGACCACTTCAAGGAGGTACTGTAGAGGGGACTCCATCATGACTTGCAGGAGGGGAATGAGATGACCCTTAATTCCCTTCCAGTTCAGAGATGATTTGGACCAGTTGCCAGCTGGTTACTCAGGCCTGCGGCTGTGACTGCTAAGTACCCAGCCCCTCCTCTGAGGCTTGGTCCCTTTCCTTGCCCGAGGGCTCCTCAGCCGTGGGCCACTTGTCTGGCACCCCGGAGTGTCCCTGTTGTGGACTGCAAAGGCCTTTGGAATAATCACCCACTGTCAGACCCGGGGATAAGCTGCTTTGCCCTTCTGGGCCTCAGTTCCTCGTCTTTAAAACAGGGACAACATTAAGGATTAGAAGAGATAACATGAAAGTGTTCCACCCAGAGGTTGGCGCATGGCCCAGAAAAGCAAACAATAGTTCCCTCCACTCCCCAAGGACATGAATAGCACACACCTCACACCCACCTACCAAGAAGCCAAACCATTTAGTGACCAGAGGTTTGGACGCTTCAGGTCAAGAGAGAGGTTATTTGCTGGGCAAGTAGCCCAACCCTCCTTACTCCGCCCCCTTCAAGGCTCCTGCAGGAGGCCCTCAAGATCTCCGAATGCAGTGGGCCTGTGGCAGGTGCTCAGATGTCTCTGCAGTGGACAGGGGGGCATGGACAGGTCCAGACAGGGAGAGTCTTCGAGGATTTCTGGATGACAGGCCCTACCTTTGCCACCCTACCCCCAGGAGCCATGCCACCTAAAGCTAAGCTTTTGAGACCCTGTTGTGATGTCACTGCATTCTCTGGAGGCACAATATGACAACCACTCCTGTGCCTGCACGGCAGTAAATTCCATTGTCAAAGTTGAACAGAACCTTAGAAGTCAGACCCAAGTTCTGCTATGCAGAGGCGGAACTGAGGCCCAGAGAGGTTGGGTAGCTTTTGCAAGTCAGTGGTAGTCCCAGTGCCAGAGCCCGGCAGTAATCCTGATATTGTAAGCCTAGTGCTCTTCCTTCTTCAGGTCCAGGCAAGCTCCTTACTGCCCTGTGTGCAGAAATACCACCAGGGGCAGCAAAGGCCAGGGGACCCCATCAGGCCACTGGGGTGGGGGTATCTCCCAGGGAAAGGTCTACGTTTCCTCTTTCAACTGGAGGCTCTCCTGGAATGGGGTTGTGTGTCCTCTATCAGACTGAGGACTCCGAGTTCAGGGCCCTGGAGTCCACCTAACAGACCCCTTATTGTGGGCCAGTTGTTGTGGATAGGGAAAAAGGCCGGATGTGCGCTCTAGAAAGGCTCAGAGCGTCTGAAACACAGCCCCTTTCCTCGCCCCCACCTCCCACCTTGCACAGCGCTGGGGCTGCACAGTGCAGAGGGATGTTGGTGTGGGGTTGGGCAGGGCCTGGGAACTCTGTGGGCTGCCCACAGCCAGGACAGCTCCTTGTCCTCTCCAAGCCCCAGAGGGACGTTCACTGTCTGGGGTCAGGAAACTCACCAGCTGCGGACAACACCCCACTGGGGCCTTGGGGCAGAGCCAAAGTCCTGATGCTCAGCTCTGCCTCAGAACCACAACCCCCACCTTCTGTGACCCCCTCCCCCTGCCACCTGGCTCCTGAGGGTGGGAGCTGGGTTTGTACACCAGTGTCGCACCCCACTCAAGCCAGGGCTGGCCTTGGGGAAAACTGGGACTGGGAACAAGCTTCGGCAGGGAGGGATTTGCTCT
This sequence comes from Carollia perspicillata, assembly GCA_004027735.1. NCBI lineage: Eukaryota > Metazoa > Chordata > Mammalia > Chiroptera > Phyllostomidae > Carollia > Carollia perspicillata. The sequence continues at coordinate 13,447 of PVKM010038170.1, forward strand.
CCTTCCCCCTACTGCTCTCAGGAGAGGTCCAGGCAGTGGCTTCACCTGGTTGTGCCTGCCAGTTACTAAGTGCCTGAAACAGGCCACTTGGGAGGGAACTGCGTCCCCCTGGGGGTCAGCCCCTCCCCAACACCACCTCTTAGCTTGAGCCTGGAGACAGCAGTTTCTCTCCTCTGAGACAAGGCTAGTGCTGGTGAGGAGAGGCAGCTGGGACCCGGGGTCATGGACAGGGTGCAGTGCAGTCCCACATCTTCATTCATAATCAAGGGAAAGTCCATCCCATCTCTAGGCCTCCCCTTCCTCACCTGTGACACGGGAATAGTCAGACACCCTCTTCCTACCTAGGAGCCCACTAGCAAGGGCAGTTAGGACTAGGCACTGCAAAGCCTACTTTCCTCCAAGAGGGAGACTGTCAGAACTGTTCCCTGTCAGCCAATGGCTGGCCTTGGGGAAGGAGAGAAGCTGGCAGAGGGCCTGGGATAGTATTCATGGGGACTCCTGCCACCCCCTCCATTTCCTCCTCCTCTTCCTGTCTGGTCCCTAGGGCAGAGCATCTGGGATATTTCTGGCTGCCTCCTCCAGGCCTTCGGCTTCCCAGGCTCACACAAATGGTCCCCACACCCCAGCCTGCTTTGATGGAGTGACCTGGGTGGGAGTTCCCTGGCAGGGAAGGCACATTTGTGTTGGGTCTGCAGATTCATACGTGAGGACGTGTGCGTGCTTGTGTCCCAGGGGGAGGGAAGTTCC
>PVKM010038171.1:0-14198 GCA_004027735.1 Carollia perspicillata
TCACCCCAGGGCAGGCTTCCCCCTCCCTGGTTATTCACCCGGGTCTGTACCTGGAGCTGGAGTCACTGCCGCTGGGTGACTCTGGGACGTCCGTGACATTTAAGAGTCCCGTCCAATTGGCCAGCTGGTCGCCACTCTGCCAACCAAACTGGAGGCCTCTGGCAAGAGAACGAGGCAGTCGGTACTCACGCTCATGTGCTGGGTTAAGCCAGTCTGTCTACCAGAGAGCCACACACTGTCCTCTGCCAAGGGACACATGGCCTTGATCACGCACTTGGCAGAGATCGGGGTGAAGTCCAACCACAAGGATGGTGATAACAAACCTTCACAGCGGTCTCTGCTCGTCTCCATCCATCCCCTCATCACCCCTCTCTCGACAGCCGCGGTCACACACTGTTCACATAGGGAAACCGAGGCTTAGCCAGACCAAGGCCGCAGTGCCCTACTACCTCCCGGGTGGCGTGTCCCCCAGTTCCCGCCTCTAGAGACTTGCACCAGAAAAGCCCTCGATGGATGGCCAGCACTGTCCTCAGGGGCCAGACACACCACAAAACTTTCAATGACATCTAGTTTTCTGTCGCAGAAGGACACTCCTCTGGTGTAAGGCCATGGGCTCAAAACACATGGTCATCTCTGCCCCCTCCCCAAACCTCGCTGCAGTGATAACAGAGGAATAAGTAAGGACAGGAGCTCGGAGACAGGAGTAGAAGGGGCCTGCGGAAACACCGGGGAAGATGAAGAGCAGGCGGGTCATTGCCTTCGACCAGAGAGAGTGGGACCCTGACTCCTCGGGAAGCAAATCTACTCACCTGCACCACTCAGGACGCTGGGGGTGGTCCCATAATGCCCCCACTTTCCCTCAACAACTCGGCCTCTTCGCTGTCCTCGGACCATTTAGACTGTCACACAGCCTGGCTACAATCCAACCATCCATGAACACTTTATGCTGCCACAGAATGCTTCAGTTCCCCCGGGAGCCGAGTCGGGCCTCCGGGGCCCAGACAGGGAACGGGCGAAGCGGCAGAGGTGAGGGTGCGTGTCCTCCCTGCCCGGGCAGGCGCCCTGAGCTCCAGCCCACTTCGGACTCGGCCCCATGGGGGGAGGTCGGCCCTACCACAAAACGCCACTCTGTTCTGTCTTCCAAGACTTTGAATGCCCCAAATGTTAAATGCTAATCGTTCATTCAAACTTAACACACATTGCAGCCCTGTGACCTGCACTGGTAGGCCCCCTACTTCTATCATCTTGTTTGATCCCGACCTTAGTCTGAAGAGGCAGCCAGAGCGGGCCTCATCCATCACAGCTGAGGAAACGGAGGCAGGCGGTGGGAAGTGACCTCTCAGCCAGCTCGAGGCCTGACTCCCAGTTCAGTTCTTTGGCTACCGAAGGTCAGGCTCCTCTCCCAGGAGTCAGTGGCACACAGCATACCTCGGGGTCTTCCGGCTTGGGGGCTTAGCCTTCTGCCTCCGGCATGAAGACACGCTCGCCATGTTAAAAGGCGCCCACAGAGGAAGCCCAGGTGTGTACGCCTTCACCAGAGCTCGGCCTGTAACCACCCCTTTCCTCCCACTCCACAAAGCACATCATAGAAATGCATAACAGGAATAGAAACGAGCCATTATTATCACCAGGATAGCCTTGAATCGGCTGTATTTGAAAAAAATAATAAAAGAAGAAAATCATTCACAAAACATCAGTACTTAACTTTCCCAGGAGGATAATCTATGGCATTATTCCCGTGGATTTTCCCTTTCCTCTTCCAAGAAGGGAGCTTGACTGTTTCCCCCCCTCATTTGAGGGCCCTGTGGGGTGTGGGGGCTGAAAGAAATTGTGCTAGGCCGCTCCCCAGGGAGGCGGGAGGACCTCCGTGACGGGGAGGGCTGGGTGCGGGTGTGGGACCACAGCTGAGCCGAAAACTCTCAGGCCCGGGAAGCCCCCTCTGCTTCGGTGAGTTGAGTTTCTTCCCCTAGTTCTGCCTTTAAATGGATAGCAAAATCCTGAAAGACCGCTGCTTGGGGACCTCAGGAGGCCGGACCCAGGGCTCTGCAGACCTCCAGGAGGCACTGAGCAGATCAGCTGGGGCTGAAGCAGACTGGGGAGCCCCCCCAGTCTTTGTTGCTCAGGAACCTCCCTGACCTTCACGTGACCCCGAGTGGGGATAGAGGGAAGGCCCTTCAATACTGACAGACTAATTTTCCCACTGGCTAGGGGGTAAGGTTCACTCTTTTTCTTAATCAAAAGAAAAAGAGGCAATGAGCCATTTCTTTCACACCAAGCTTGTGAAATAAAATGTATAAACACTCTCCTATTATCAATCAGCAAATCATCATACCTCACAGCTGACTGGGGATAGCTTTTCTTTGTCCACTCATGCTATTTATACTTATATGTGTGTGTGTGCATGTGTGCATGTGTGTAAAATATTTATTTTTGTTGCATTATTCTATAGTTATCACATAGCCAGGCCAGGCGGGTGCTGGGGTTCAATGGTGAACACCATAAAAAAGCCCTGTCCCTTGGCAATTTCTACCAGAGGGAGACAGATGCATCGGCAACACACCGATAGGCCGCACAATATGTAACGGGTCGGACGGAGAAAAAGGCTGTGAAAAAAGCCAAGGGAGGCAAAGGGACAGGAGTCCAGGTGGGTGAGGGTGCTGTTGCATGTGGGTGCTCTTCTTCCTGAGAAGGTGACGCTGGGGCAGGACACGAAGTGGCCGAGGAGGAAGGGAGCAGGTGGATCCCGGGAGGAAGCCCCGGAATCGGAGCAGCACCAGCGACCGCCCCAGGGTGCGAGTGTGCGGCTCGCTCTGGGGCTGGCAAGGCGGTCCGTGCAGCTGGGGCTCAGCGAGGCAGGGGCAGGCGGCAGATGACGTGGCATCAGTTCGAAGAAGCAGCGCCACCCTTGTGGTCCCTCAAAGCCACCTAGGAGGGAGGTGGCCCTGTCGTCTGAGGAGCAGAGGACTCAGCTGGGGCACCCGGCCTCTGAGAGTGCTGGGCCCAGCTTTCTCTCCACCCCCGCAGCCCTCCGCCCTCCCGGGCCCACAGGAGCAGCTGGGTGGGTTGTCGGGAGAGACCTCTCCGAGAAGGTGCTGGGACCTTCCCACTCAGATCGCAGCAGAAACGCCTGGCACCTGGGAAGCCCTTCCAATGGGATGAATGGGCATAATTACCAGTTTCATGGTCCCCCTGGCCTGTCCAAGCTCCTGACTCACTCGCTAGTGACTCACATATTTCCCTGTAAAGCAGGCAATGCTGACACCCCCTCAGGAGAACGTGGGTCGGGGGAGGGGAGTGAGTTCATCCCAGGGTTCACCTGTGGGGCCCTTCATTTGGAGAAACAAAAAGGAGGCTGCAGACGAGACCGTACTGAGGGAGGAGGGCAATGGGGGTATTCCTCAGGCTGGCCCCCCACGCTCTCCACCCCCAGAGGGGAAATGAGGAGACTGGCAGAGCAGTGGCAGGCACTGGGGTGGGTGCGAGATCTACGGGTGGTAGAGGGCTGGCCTCCCTGAGAGTCCCCAGCCCTGGGGCCCAGGGAGCCGCTAAGCAGACAGAGCCTCCCGGGTTCTAAGGCCATCCACGGCTCTGCAGAGGCGTCTGGCTGAGAAGTGGCTGAGGCAGGGCCCGGGGGGAGTCCAATGCTGGCAGTGTCCAGGCTGGGGCAGAGGCAGGTGCACACGGGACACTCCGCCATGGGAGGGGTCCAGAGATAGAAACCGGACAAGCTCCAGGCACAGCTGTGGGACCACCTCACCACCCCTAGCCTTTGCACCAGAAAGGAGCCTGCCCTCCCCCCACCAGGCCAACCTCCAAACAGTCCTGCCCCCTGGCCTGATGTTCCAGACCTCCCCTGCCTACCCAAGCTCCCCTGGGGGCCAGAGCCACAGAGAGGGCACCCCAGGCCACCCCATCGTGCGTGGCCTCTTCTAGCTCCTCTCGGTTCAGTATTTGGTCAACAGGGATTTCAGGAAAGCGCACACACCAGCCTTCCAGCTCTGTTCTGGTGCTCAGGCCCACACTGTGATGTCACCTGGCTACTCACAGCGCTCTGATTACTGTCTCCTCCAAAACCTACCAGGTTTAGTCTATGCCACACAATTATGAATGTATTTTACACTGTCTTACACATTTCCCATGTTTGTCTCTTCCACTGTTCTGGAAGTTCCTTAAGGACTCACATATTTCCCTGTGAAATCATACCTAGCAATTCTTTAGTGACATCCCCTCTCCCCAACACAAAGCTGAGCAGGTGTTCAAGGGGTGTTTCGTGGTGGTGAGAGAGAAAGTTTGGGGCTCCCTTTGCAAGCCTCCACTCAGTCAACAAGTAACGTCAAGCACCATGCTAGGTCCTGGGAATTCAAAGATGAATAAAGCATCTCGTACAAATGTCTTACCAGCCCTAGGACCTTGCACAGGTTAGTCACCCTCTCTGAGGAAGTACTGAATGAGGGTGAGTACATCTGTGTAACAGCACTGTTGTGAAGATTAAATGAAATCATCCTCATTCAGAATTATCTACTTAGGTCAGAGCCTGGTCCGTGAGAGTTAATAACCAATCAGTATTATTACACGATGAATCCATCACGTGTGTGTGTATGTGTGTGTGGTGGCAGGGGTGGTCCCTACACATAGGGTTAGGAGCTAAATTAGGGAATTACTGGGTGAAAGATTATTAGTGAGAAGTGAAGGGCCTGGATAAGTCAAACAGAAGCTAGATCCTCTGAGAGGTGAACATTTCCAGAAAGTACAAATGTCAAAAAGAAAAAAGACTAGAGAGAGATGGGCAAGGGAGCAGAGTGACAGGACACCGCCACGTCCCTGGGGGACATCTGGGGAAGGGAGAGGAAGCTGCCGTCCACCAGTCAGCGCAGGCCGGGCACGCAGCAGGCCAGGGCCAAGGCGACAGCGAGGCAAGCGAGGCACCCAGGGCACAAAATTGAGGGCGGCCCGACGCTCAGAAGCTCAGAGTCGTGTAAGAACAGGGTCAACACCCGAGAGGGAGTCTCCTTCAACTCCAGCCCTGGGCGCCTTGCCTGCCTCCCCCGAGCCCTGCAGCAGGTACGCAGTAGAACTGTAGCTGTCGGCCAGCTCAGGACATCCCCCGGGCGGTGGTCAGCTCTGCCCTTTCCTCCTCTCTGGAACACTCCGCACCTCCACCTCGTCCCCAGTAGGCACCCGCCCCCTGCAGAGCCACCCTAGCTTCAATCCCCTGTCCTATGGTCCCCATCTCCTGGGACCCCACTGTCCCTGGTGGGGGGGGACAGTTGGCTCAGCAATGACAACACTTTGAATATACGCTTTGGATACAGCGCAAAGTCAGGCTGTACTTTTCCTTGACCCAGTTTCTTATCCTCAAGTCTCAGGCCTGCACCAGCCACATGCAGGCAGCCCAGATCGACACCCTCGAGGCGCAGGAGAGAGGAAGGCAGGGCGAGGACAGAGGATAGGAGAGAGTCCCCTCTGCCCGAGGCAGGACAAAGTAGGCCCAACCTAGGCTCCTGTCCCCTGTGCAGTCACACAGAGAGCAACAGGACAGCTCTGGGAGAATCTGCCGAGTCCAGACAGCCCAGGCACGATGAAGTCAGAGCCGGGGAAGAACACCGTGGGCTGGGGACTGAAGGACAAGCGGCATTTGCCTGGCCGAGAGACAGCTGGGAAGGCACCGCAGTGGGGGCACCAGGTGGGAAAAGGCACAGAGTCAGGAAGGACGTGATGTGGATAAGGGACCCCTGGCTGACAGGAGCGATGCTCTCCTTTAAGAGTGGGACTTCAGTGCCTGGCCAGGTGGTTCAGTCGGTTGGCGCGTCCTCCCAGACACAAACGGTTGCCCATCGATGTGATGTTTCTCTCTCACATTGATGTTTCTCTCTCTCTCTCTCTCTCTCTCTGTCATCCCCCCCTTTCTCTCTCCCCTTCCCCCTCCCCCTCCCCCTTCCTTTCTCTCTGAAATCAATAAAGAAAAATATCCTTGGGCCCTCGCTGGTATAGCTCAGTGGATTGAGCGAGGGCCTGGGAACCGAAAGATCATGGTTCAATTCCCAGTTGGGGCACATGCCTGGGTTGCAGGCCAGTTCCCAGCAGGGGACGCACGCGAAAGGCAACCATACATTGATATTTATCTCCCTCTCTCCCTCTCTCCTTCCCTTCCCCCCTAAAGACAAATAAATAAAATCTTAAAAAAAAGAAAAGAAAAATATCCTTGGGTGAGGATTTTAAATAACAATAGATAAATTTTTTTTTTTAAAAAAGAGTGGAGCTGAAGGCAAAGACTAATCAATCGGAGTGGGCGAGACCTGTTTGAGGGGAGGGAGGAGATGGAGACTTTCAAAGACTTCCATTTCTGGCAAAACGGCAAATGGAGAACCCTCTGTGACAGGCGCCCTTTCGGGAGCACACACCCCTCCAGGAATGAAGGATTTCTTCCTCACTTGCTGGGGGTGCCGGCAGCTGGCAGCCCCCGCTCTCAGGCCCCTCTGGGAGCCGTCTCACGTGAGGAGAGTCAGCTCGGCCCAGATGACTTCCCCTTCCAGGGGCGGCCCACACCCAATGACCGAGTGCTCCACGCAGAGACGTGACCATGAAGGCTGGCCTCCTTGCTGCTGTGGCAAGTCTCCAGGGCTCCCTGCGGGGCTGGCCAGGGCCTTTCATCTTTAATCCTCACCCAAGATATACCTACTGATTTTAGAGAGAGAGGAAGCGGCGGGGGCACGGGGAGAGGGGGAGAGAGACATTGACTAGTTGCTGCTTCCCATATGCACCCGGACTGGGGATCGAACCCACAGCCTAGCTATGGGCCCTGACTGGGGGTCAAACCCGCAACCTTTTGGTAACAGGATGACGTTTCAGCCAACTGACCCACCTGGCCAGGGCTGACCAGGGCCTTCTCTGGGACTGCACTGCAGCTGTTTCTCCCTCGGCTCAGTCTCCTGTCTTCACTCGTGAATCCCAAGAACATGCCTTGCTAAGCAGGCGGCACTCTAATCTCTGGGTGAGAGTCTGCTTTCCAGGGAACCACTCTGCATCATCTCCCACTAAAAACCACTAAAATAATGATTAAAATGTGCAAAAATGCCTCTTTAAATGGATGAATAATCTGGCAAGGAAAGAAATAGTAGATGAGTTTTAAAGCCAGTAGCTGCCTTGGGGGCATCTGCCAATCCCAATACTTCATGTGTCCCCTGTAATGGCCATTATATCACTGTAACAAGCAAGAATTAACCAAATGGAAGCTGTCTCACTGTATTAGACAAAATGCACATTAAGGCTCAAAATATTACTAGAAATAAAAAAGTCACTACATTATAATAAAAGATTCAGTTCACTAGGAAGACAATATAGCTAAATTAGTGCACATCTAATAATATCACTCCAATATGCATAAGGTAAAAGTTGATAAGGAGAAACTGATAAATCACCTATCACGGAGGAAGATTTCATCACACATCTTAGAAACTGATAGATCAGGCAGGACAAAAAAAAATATCAGTAAGAATACAAAGACTGAAAAATACAAAACCATTTGATTGAACAGACATGTAAGAATCCTGCACTTAATAATGAGAGAACCCCATTTTTTTCAAGTGCACACAGAGTACTGGAAAAATCGACCACATATGGGACCACAAAGCAAATCTCAACAAATTTCAAGGAATCAACATCATAAATACCATGCGTTCGCATGAGAATGCATTTGAGTTCAAAATTGTAAAGATTAAGTTAAAAAAGAGTATTTGGAAATTTTAGAACATTTCTAAATCTGTGAGTGAAAAAACGGTAATAGAAAATAGAAAAAACTTGGGATTCAAAATGATGAAAGTACTTCTGACAGTTACTATGTGTATGACCTTGAACAATTACTTACCCTCACCGGGCCTAGTTTCCTCCTCTACGAAATGAAAACAGTAATAGTATCTGTTGTCAGAATGCAGTGTGGTAATACACAAAGCACTTGAACCAGACCTGGCCCATGTAATGCAATACAGTTTTGTGTTATTGTCATCATCATCATCATCATCATCCCAAAACGTAAGGGCTGTGACTAGAGAAGTGCTTAGAGGAAATAAGATTACATTAGAAAATAATAAAGACTGGAAATGAAGGAGATAAGCATGCAACTTAAGAAGTCAGAAGAAGAATCTGGTTCAGGGGCCGGGCAGCTCCACGAAGAACTAAGCAGTGGTTAGGCCCAGGGCTGCAGTGTGGGTACCGTCAGACCTGGGAGAGGAGAGAGGAGGTGGCCCCACATCTCTGCACCTTAGCTGCTTGCCTACTTTAGCTGTGGATGTGCCCTTCCCCTCTACCTGCCCAAAGCTTATCGTCCTTCAAGGACCCACTCAGGTTCCACCTCCTCCAGAAAGCCTTCCCTAACTATTTCAGCCCAGTGGAACCTCCCTCCCCAGATATTTCAATATTTACTTCATAGCTATCTCATTTGTGGCCATTTTGTTTCCCTAAACAATTCAATCCCCCTGAACATCAGGACCACATCATTCTGGCACCTTTCCAGAATCAGGAAGATACAAATTTTGCTTGCTTGATTAACCAAGTCCCTGGAGTAAGGTCTGAGCAAGGCGGCACCGGAGACTTCGGTCCCGGGTCTCTGAGTGAGGGAGGATGGGGAGCGACTGGTATGTCTGCTGAACTCCAGGCAGCTCGTCCATCCACCCAGGACCTGGGGGGCGGCGGCCGCTTGCAGAGGTTGAGCTGGCATCGGCCACAGTAACTGATATTCTCCCACTTTTGACAAGACAGCAGGGATCCCTGCAGCCCCTGCAGTTCTGGGTAGGTGCCAAAAGGGGGCAGCAACCCAGAGCCACCATGTTGAAGAACAAGGGCAGCAAGAGGGGGCTGCAGCGGGCCCTTTGGGGCCCAGCTCTCCTTGCATAGGGATATTGGGGAGGGGCACAGTAACCAAAAGAGGAAGCAGGCCCCATGGGCTCCAGCAAGCCAGGAGGTTTTCTGAAAATGCCCTTTAAAGTCACCAGCCCCATGCTCATCAGCTGCCTTCTACCGGGGAAGAACACTGTAGGATAGTCCGGAGCAGGGGCTGTCTGGGAGCCCATTTCCAGGACGAAGGGCCTCATATTCCCCAGCCCTGGGTCATGGCAGGGGGAGACGGCCCATTGGCTTTCCTGTTGAGAGTGCCAGACCCAGCAGCAAAACTCACTCTCCCGTCCCCACGAGCAGCCCAGATTGCCGGGCTTGGAGGGAGCACCAATGGCCGACGGGAACCCAAAGGATGAACACAAAACAACTGTTTTTATTATTTGGAAGTTTAGAGAAGAGATGGGATGTTCATATAGCTAGAGAGGCATTTTGGTTTTCTAGCGGCCCGGGGGAGGGGCAGTGAGAACAACGAGACGCTGGCAGCGAAGAAAAAACCTCCAGCAGAAAGGAGAGGTGGGCTCCTGGCGAAAGCGGTTCTGATAAAGGTGGGTCCTGTCCTACCGCAGCGCTCTTCCCAGGCCCTGAAACTAGGCGGAGTAACCCGAAGCGCTTCTCCTCAGGCAGCAGAGCGGACAGAAGGGGCCGCGTCTGGGCCCGAGTTTCCGAGTGGGGTTGGAGCAGAGCCCAACAAAGGGAAGGCTAACTTCGGCTGCAGCTCTGACCTTCCTCGAAGGGATGAGAAAGGACCATCCGTTTCTGAAGGGATCAGGTTGTGAGTTTCACAGGTCCAGAGGCTTGTAAGTTCATGCTCCCTGTCGATACGTCTCGGCCTACTATCACCTCCACCTAACCCGACCTTCCTGGGGGAGGGAGGGATATGCTTGTGCTCCCAAGGGCTCCCGCAAGTTCAGTGCTCACAAGGATCTGGTTTGAGCCTCCCACTCCCGGGAGCCCCATCTCCAACCAAATGGCCACAGCACTGCAGATTTGGGGGACACCAATCTGGCCCCTGTGGCCGTTCTGGCCATTCAGTGGATTCATCGTCAGCTTGGCCACTCAGCATTCCAAACCAACCCCCATTTTTCACAACGGAACAAAGTTGTTGGGCCCCTCCGGCCAGCGCTGGGCAGGCGCTCCTTTCTCTCACTGGGAGGAGAGATGCGCTTCGGAGCACCTCCGTGACCTAAACCTAACGCGGTGGTGCTCGGGGCTAAGGGCAGACCCCAGGGTCACTCACCCCCAGGACGCCCGGGTGGTCGCTGCAGACGCACCTGGGGCTCGCTCGCGGGCTCCACTCACTCCCACCCGCACTTGGACTTTCTCACCTCTTAATGTAGTTCCTGCCGTACAAGATCTGTTGCAGCAAAGTCACCAAGGCAAAGGCGCAGATGAAGATGAAGAGCAAAGTTCGGTTCCCCAACAAATCCCTGTTCGCCGAGGGGTCCGAGTAGCGCATTCTTGCTGCCGCTCGCGCGCGGCGGGGCGCGCCAGGCACCAGGCGCCAGGGGTCCCCGCAATTACGCGCGGGGCTCCGGGGCCCCGCGGGGCACACGGCCGACTAGGCGCCTCTCGGCGCGGTCAGAAGGATGGGGACTTCTTGGGGCAAAGTTTCCGGCTGGCGCAGCAGGCGTAGGGGGCATCCGAGCGTCGCCGGCGCCGGGGCGGCGGGCAGGGGAGGGCTGGCTGCAGAGAGCTCGCCTGCGGCCCGGGCCTTCCCTCCGAATGCCTTCACCTCAGGCTCCAGTGCCCGGCACCCACCGATTTCCCAGCGGAGGGGCAACGCCAGGTGCCCCAAGCGCCGAGCGGCCCCTCCCACGGAGGTGGCGGCCAATGGGGAGCGGGGCCCGAGCGCAGTCCGCGGGTGCGCCCAGAAGCGCCGCGCACCGCCCCCTTCAGTCGGGCTCCCGCTCCCGGTCGCCCCGCGCAGTGCCCTGCGCCCACGGGCCACGTCCGATCCCGGGCCCGCAGCGAAGGAGCGCGAAGGTTGGCCTTCGGTTCTGCGGATGGGAGGTGGGGAACAAAACACCCGGACGGTCTGGCTAACTACCAGCGGGCGGTGGAGAGGGGGAGGGGTGGAGCGGAAAACGCCGGGTTTGAATTGTGGAATTTAAAAAGGGGGCAGGAAAAGGAAGCCGCGGCTGCAGAGCTGGACTTGCTGGAGAGGAACATTTGCATGCGGCGCGCTGGGCACTGAGTCACCGCCGTGGCCGCGTCCTCACGCTCGCCCGGAGATTTCTCCGGAGAATGCGGAGCAAGGTCAGCCGGGCAGCTCTTCAAGGACGGCGCGCTTGGCTCCTGCATGCTGATGGCCCCAGAAGCCTAACTCCTTCGAAGAGGAAAATGAGGGGCTCGCCGCCCCGCCACAGGCCTCCTGTCCCTCCCCAACTGTAGCTCTCGGCTGTTCGTCAAAGACCTTGTTGTCACTGAGAAACTGGGAGCTTGTCTCATCCCAGGTACCATCCGTAAATCTTAGGTGAGGCAGCTGGCCGCCTTCGAGTACCACAGTCCCCCAAAGCTTAAGTCACTGAGTCTACAAAGGCTTGTGCTTCAAGAGCGCACACCAGGGAAAATAAACATAGAAATGCAATGCCAAGTCGTGCCTCTTCAGAAATCCTAACCTCTAAATGCGCTCCCCTTTCTTCCCACACCCCGCCCCGCAAGCCAAGCGACAGCCCTGTCATCCTCACACCGCAGTCTCCAGGCGCCCGGGGAGTCACGTGCCCCCGGTGTTCGCCACTGAGCCCTTAGCTGGATGATTCTAGGGCACCCCTTCCCAGGGCCCTCCAGCCACTGCGGGGGAGGTTCTAGAGTCAGGTCAGGGATTCAACTTGCCCAAAACTCCAACAGCGGCAAGAAAAAGAACTTCGGTGGGGAAGTGCCCAGACTCCAGTGCTCTGGCCTTGGCAATTAATAGTTTCCTTTTTGAACTGGAAAGACCAAAAATGCATGGTTAAATCTCATGATTAGTGTTCCATCCATAACTTGCAATGCATGCGAATTCACAAAGTGGAAATGGACCCTGTGCTACCTGAAGAGCTTACCTGTGCTACATGAAGAGTTTATGCATAAATAAATGTTACCCGTGAGCACACAGATATGCTTTTTAACCAATTAAGGAAGCAACACAAACATTTAGATGGCCCATTATTATAATAAACCTGATATTTGGTTTCTTACACATCAGAAAGTGCTTGCTGTTGCATATATAAATTAATTAGCACCTCCTCTCCTCTGGCCGACCTATTTTACAGAGGGAAGGATCACAGCTCTAGTTGCCCAAACTAGCTCACCTAGCAAGAAGTCTTTGGAATCAGAAACGTGACTCTCCCATGCACACAGGCAGGGCTGACTTCTCCGGAGTGGGACCAGTGTCTACTCTCAAGCCCCACTCTTGGCTTAATGTCCCACTCCTGCCATCTTCCAATTCATAGTAAGTTTTGAACAAGGAGGCCGTGCACTTCGCTCTGCACTGGGCCACACAACTTATGTGGCAGGTCCCCACACAGGTCCAAGCTGACAGAGTTCCAATTTTTTTACCTCGTCGGCCCTCCCCCGCAGAGTCCAGGAGGTGCCATCACCATCCCTCCAGGCAAGGTGCCGTTTCTTCTTTGCTCTTCCTCCTTATTCTCCCCCCGCCCCATTAGGTACCCACTCTGATAGTTGTCTTTTGGGTGCATACTTTCTTTGAAAAATTCATTTCTAAGTAATAAATCCAGATTATTCTAAAAATATACGTCTTGCTGGGTTTTCACAAGCTGAACACACCCATGTAACCAGGACAAAGACCAAGAAACAAAAATATTATCAGCCCCTGAGACCACCCTCCTTTCCTTTCCGAGTTACCACATACTCAGGAGTAACATGCCCTGGCTGGTGTGTCTCTGTTGGTTGGAGAGTCCCTCCTCGAGGTCAAAAGGTCGCAGTTTCGATTCCCAGTCAGAGCACATACCCAGGTTGCCAGCTGGATCCTGGTCGTGGCTGCCTGTGCAAAGGCAACCAACTGATGTCTCTCCCTCCATCTCTCTGTCCCCACCCCCACCAAGCTTCCTTTTCTCTCTCCCGAAGCAATGAAAAAACGTCCTTAGGTAAGGAGAAAAAAATAAAAATAAAGAAAGAGTAACCACTCTTTGACTTCTAACACCAAAGGTCAGTGCTTCCTGTTCCTGTGTCTTATACAGAGAAAATTGGACGTTACATGTACCTTTGTGTCCAACTTCTTTTGTTCACCGTTGACCATGCAATTCATCCACACGCACTGTGCGTGATAAGTGGAGTTCTAAGACGGCCCCCAAGATTCCATCGGCCTCTCTAGTCTTTCTTGCAGTTAGTCAACTGAACATTATTAGTCTAGGTGCTGCTGAAAAGGCATCTTGCAGATGTAACTAAGGCTCAAATCAGTTTTTAGTGAGATTGTTCTCAGTGGATCTGATCACATGAGCCCTTAAAAGGGACTGGGCTCTTCCTGGAGGAAGAGCTTTGAGGTAAGAGAGGGATGGACATTCGGGAAGTTCTCCATTATTGACTCCAAAGACAGTGGGGTCCACGTGGCAAGAGCTGGGGCCAGCCTCCAGGAGCTGAGATCGGCCCCTGGCTCATAGCTAGCAAGGAAATGGGAGCCCGTCCTCCAGTCACAGAAAGGCCCTGAATTCGGCCGCATACTGAACCTGACAAGCTCAGGGGAGCCCTGCATGGCAGGCCTTACAAACTCAGAGACCTGGAGTAACCACGTAGAATGGTCTGTACATAAAAACTCCTAACTGAAAGCACATCATAGCAGTAGTCGCGTCTCAGGCCAGTAGCTTCTTCCTTCACAAAAGTCAATGTGTATTTAAAGTAAGTCAGTCCATTGTCTTTTTGCATCTCAGATAACATAGCTCTGGGAGTCAGAGTAATCTCCTCTTTTAGACCCCTTGGGGTATACCCGCCGTGCCAGAGCGCCAGACCACAGAACCCCTCCTTGTTACCGTGTTTCCACAGTACCATCTCTGTGTGCTGTGAGTGTTGTTAATTCTCCTTTACCCACCAGTGTAAAATTAGCATTCGCCTCTCCATTTTACTCTCTATCCAGTCTCAGAGATTTCCCCACTTTGCTTTCTCCCACCTCCCTAATCGACCATCAATGGATTTCCTGTAAACCCCGCCCCCGCCCACCCATGTCCCCTCCTCTTTGATTCTGGTGTACAAAACAAGCTGTAAACTGCCGTTCCCAGGGCATTTTCTCAAGCCATTGAGATTTCACTTCCCCACAACTGTCGGTTCGGCTCAAATAACCTCATAAAACTTCTGCGCAGGTTTGGATATTTCTTACT
>PVKM010038172.1:0-14210 GCA_004027735.1 Carollia perspicillata
ACTGAGGCTCAACCAGCAAAGAAAGTGCTGAGGCAAAAATTAAGCACATAGTCAACTTCAGTAGGTACTTTCAAGCTTTTTTAAAAGAAATTGCTGACAACTGAATGTTCATTCAGGGCTATGGGTGTAATGTGGGTAGGGAAGAGCTATGACCCAAACTGCCTTTTAGGAGAATAGTTCTGGGGAGTTCTTTGAAGGAGTAGCATGGAGGAGAGAGACAACAGAAATAGAGACTGGTTTGTTACAGAAGACAAGTGGTGATCAGAATATATTAAATGTGATGAAGGCAAAGGTGTGGGTACCAGTCACTGTGTGCTGGTCACATCTGCTAAACGTGTGAGGGAGATGCTCTACGTTTTGCAGAAGTCCCCGTTTCAAGCAGAGTTTTCTTCATTCTCTAGTTTTCTTCAGTCTTCGAGAACTAATGAAATTTGCATGTGAACAGACTCTTTGCCTCTTATGGGCCCATCTGTTCCTGCTGTTAATTTTTCACCTGGAACCCTAATTATAATTGGCTCCGAGCAGAAATGTCTGTGACGTCATTGTCAGGAGATTAGGGCGTCAGGTGGGAAATAAGGTTCTGCAGCAGATGGACATCATCATCTGAGCAAAGATCTTGATGTTCTGTAAATATCCACTGCATAAGAATGAGAGTGAAAGGAAATATTGCAAATGGAAGCAAGGAAAAGAACTCCTAACTGCACTGATCCTTGTTTTTCTAACTCACCACATGGCAGCAGTAATATAGTGAAAAGATTTCTAGGTATTAGAATTACACTTTTAGTAAGCCTGGCTTCCCTGGGGTCCAGGTTTATTAAGTAGATACTCACATATACAGGTTAACAGGAGACACCTGATCTCACGACCTCAGTATCCAAAGATTAGCCAGTGCGACATGTGGGAGACCACTCATAGGAGAAGCCATCAAAAATTTCACATAGTCCAACCCTCTCTCCACATTATAAGCAGATTCATATTTTTTCCGGATTCAACCCTATGCCTGTCTCATAATTCATGGGACCATTGTTACAGCAGGTGGAAGAGGAAAGGGTTTCTCTTCCTCTCATGGGTCTAGATGATATGGAACTTCAGCCAGTCAGCTGTCTAGGAAATTACCTGAAATACACACTCCTGATATATGTGTAAAATATGCAAAGTTCTTCACCAAAGAAGAAACGTATCTACCAAATATAAAGAAAATAAAGGGTGAGACAAAATTATAGTAAATACAGAAGGGAGATTAAGAACTCTAAGCTCTTCTCCAAACATAAAATACCCAACTAATTAAAGTCCTCCCTTTTCCTATTTTTTTTTTTATTTTAAAGAAAGTTTCTCCAACAAAATCTTTCTTGTATGACTGTTCCATTGATTCCATCAGCTTACAAGCCATTACTTGGTAGAATAGTTCAGTTTAGACCAGAAAGAGCTACTGTGGGTCATTGATTAATTGGAGGGGCCTTGATTTAATCTGATTAAGGATCATATTTTTATTTTTTAAGGATAAGCTATAAGCAGGGTTTTTGTTGTTGTTGTTGTTGTTTATTTATTTGGATTTTTAATAGTTGAGTGGGACTTGGCATAGCCAACCAGCTTTACAGAAAATGTGTACAGACGAGCAGAATTTACTACCACCTCCTGTCCTACAGAGGTCCAGTGAGGAAGAAAAAATAGATCTCTCTTGTCAAAGAAGAGTTATATTTTCTCCTCACTGCAGGCAGGGTTTGGTGCTTATTCTGGGGGCAGAAATCGTCAATGAGATATATCCAAACAACCTACAAGTCCTTAAGGGAGCTTCGTCTTTTCCTGACCCTCAGAAGAGAAGTAGCCAATCAGTCAATAGATCTCCACAAGTGAAAGCAAATCAGCAGTGACCAACTGAGTGCCTGTTGTCTTTGTGTCTCCTGAAGAATGGCTCACAGGTCCTCCCTCTCATGGGATCAGCTGGATATGGACCTGCCTCTTTATAGGGATGGTCAAGGTCAGGGCAAGGTTGCCTATTCTACTAAGAGCGAACAGTCACATCAAGGTTTCTGTCCACCCTCCAGAGCAGAAATATCCTGTTGGGATGTTTGAAAATCCCAGGCTCATGTTCCTATTTCAAATATAACATTGGAGTTTAAATTCAAACTATTGGAATATTATCAACTTGCATCAGATGGATTTTTTAAGGACAATGGGCTGCTGCTACTTATGGGGATAATCTCATGATCAAAGATAAAACCTCTTGTTGTAAAGTGCCCTTTTTTCTGTAGTGACAAGACTTAAGAGGAGGGGTTTATCTGAGGGATCTGTTATGCTGATGGGTCAGAAATCATGTGGCTCTACAGGGACTGGTCAGAGGACAGGTCAACAGCAGCAAACACGGGGAGGAGTTTTGGACACAGAAGTACAGAGGGTAAGATAATCTTTGGGAAAAAGATGGGAGAAACTTTTTCATAGTGGTAATGGACATTCCTTCCTAAGAGCTCTCAGCTGGCAGATAGCAGACAGAATGCAAGTATATATTTCAGGATTATATCAACACAAAACAGGAGGGAGACAGATCCTGAAATCCTGATAAACTAGCTGATTTCAAGGTTTTATTTATTCAGCAAAGGTATCATTTATTTTTAAAGCCAGAGGGTAAAAAATTTACAAAGTCCAGTCACACAGATGTACGAGATCTGTTCACAAACTATCCAGCCATATAATATGAAGCAGAGACATTTATTGAAGAAGATACAAGAAACATTGAATGTACAACAATGATGCCTCAGCCCCCCTCAAAGTTATAACCTTTTGAGGAAATCTGGTTCATCGGTAGTGGTTTGAATCATGTCATTAGCCACTGCAGTACGATGTTCCTTCTGCTCTGGTAGCAGAAGCCACAGAACAAATTTTGCCACAACAGATTTCATCCTCAGTCAAAACATCAGACACAGTCGATTTTGGAATGCCCAGATCAGCTTCTCGTTCTCACGACTGTCAGTCAGTCGCCAGTCTTTGTTGACTGCAGCCCATACACGTTCAGCATTCTCAGGTGTTCTGCTTGTTGCAGGCCTTCCAGAATGTGGATCACTTTCAACAGATTCTTTCTCGACCGTCGTTGAAGTGTTTGTCCACGTTTTAGTTTGCACTGCCCTCATTGCATTGTCCCTGAAAGCCTTCTGAATCATCCATGGAGGAATAGTTTCCATGAAGGAATGTTCAAGCTTAACGCAAAATTTGATGCAGATTTGTTGCTCTACTCACTCAGTCATTTTGAATGTAACAGCCACACAGTACACGTGCTCACTCAAAGGCATCTACACACAGGAGATTCATTTTCCACTGCTCATATTGGAAGAATAAGATTTTCTTCATAGTAGGTTCCTTTATATCACCTAAAACTAAATTCACACCAGTTACAGATCATGGTTATATTGGGGTCCTTCCTCCTGTCTTGCTCTCATGCCACATGAAAGATGTGAGAATAAAATAGTTGATATTTCAGATTAAGAGTAAAAAAAATGCTAGTCTGATTGAACATGGGTTTCACTATCTGGATTTCAAAGCCTTGACTTAGAAGAACAGCTCTGATTTTTTTTTCTTATAAATTAGTTCAGGGGGTGACCGACTAGAGCACATTGGCCCACTGGGCTGGTAGCCTGTGTATGTAAATAAAGTTTATTGGCACACAGCCACATCTGTTTTTTTCTCGCCATTATCTGTGGCTGCTTTCATGCTATAATGGTAGAGTTGAGTAGCTGGCACAGCAACTTTATGTCCTGCAAAGCCAAAAATATTCACCATTTGTCCCTTTACAGAGTAAGTTGGCCAACCTAGAGGAAACATCTACAATTTGTCATCAGAGCCTTGGGGAACTTGACCATAAATCCTCAGCAGGGAACTCCGAATGCTCCAACCATCTTTGAACTTTTTCTGTGATGTGGTAGAAAGATCAGGGTTTTGAGGTCAAGAGACAGGGTTCAAGTCTCAGCTCCGTCACTTATTTTATGCTCTACGACAAGCTTCAGAACTTCTCTCAGCTTCTCCTGCAAAACTGGGTCTGCAAACGCTGGCTGCACAGTATTGTTGTGACGCTTACAGTGTCTGAAACATCCTGGGAATTTTACATAAACTGCGTTATCACTGCCTGCCATTTGTCCCTCCTTATCCTGTTGCACCTTTTCCCTTCCCCGCCGGATTTGAAATTTCGGTGGACATTGTGTTCTCATTGACTGTGCTATGTAAGTCTTTAGTGAGGAGGCTGGAACAAATTTATTTGAAATGGAACTCATCTTATTTTTTTTTCTGGAGAGATCTTGGGGATGTAAATAGACCGTGGATGTGTCTTACAAAGAATAGGCCCCCATGACCATGTGCTAGATGCCATCATGATTTCCATTGCAAAACAACAAATCCTTCTTGTTTATTTCCATCAGGAAAAGTAAATTCAACACAGGTGTTCCGGCTCCACCCTTTCTGCTGACTGGAAAGGAGCAGTCACAGCACCATTTTGACAAAGCCTTTTTACCAAATATTCTTTTTTTATATTCCATCTTTATTGTATTCTTTCCCATTCCCTGTCACCAAATATTCTTGTTACCTCTTTTTGCCAGGCATTCGGTTAGAAGTCAGGATGGAGGGAAAAGTACTTCTCTTGGATAGCTGCCTAATGGACCCAGCCTAGTGAATCTGCCTCAGTGATGTGGAAATAAGTGAGGCGGTCCTAGAAACAGCCACAAGACTTTGCCCCTATGTCCTGTTGGATGGCCCTTGTACAAGTGCTGTGGGTGCTCTGGGTGAGTTTTCGCAGAGTGGACAGCAGGCACGGAAGCTCAGCTCCATGGCAAAGCGAACTGCGTCCTTATAGGAGCAGTTGGGACCCACTAGGTCATCTAAGGCTCATTCTCACTAAACTTTGTCTTCCATTTTCTGAGATTCTCTATTTGGCCATTTATCCCATGTTCAGATGTTTGTGTCCTGCCGTAGGATAAATAAATTTAAAAATATAATGTGTAACTAGTTCCCAATTAATGAAGGAGTCTCATTTATTTTGTCCTGAAGTTCGTTGTTAGGAGTTCAAAATTTATTTTTCCATAAAACTATATAAAGCAAAGACTAGTTATTAATTTAGGCCCCCATATTTTATTTCTTTAGAGAATGTAGATGAATATTAAAGTCTATTGAAAACCCTGTTTTCTCATTCTTGATGCTGTGTCTCTATAGAACCCATTTAAATTCTCCACTTTTCACTTACCATGAACAAGTCTGCTTCCAACCTCATTTCTCCCCCTTGCACCAGGTCAGAGTCGGGGAACAGAACCAGCTGAGGTCCCAATGGGAGCAGTGACTGGAGGGGGAGAAGGGGAGAGAAAATGTCTGTAGTGACATAACTAAGTTGGGAGGGCTCCTTCCGCCCAAATCGGGCATCTTCTGTGCCATGTGTGAAAGAATGAGGAATCCAAGTGTCCCCACTGAGAGCAGAGGAGTTGAGAAAACTCCGGCAGTCTCTCTCTTGAGCCAAGGCTAAGGAGGCGAGGCATTTTACAAAAGAAAGATTGATAATGGAGCATCATTAGTCCTCCTACGATGTCCAAGTCCTGTCTGTGTCTTATTGGTTGCCTATCTGCAGCTCCTAACACAATGCCAAGTAAATAACAGGCTTTTAGCAAATATTGAATTGTCCTGGGAGATTATCCTTGGAAGGGTAAAAATAAGTCACTTGGGATAGGGTCTAGCTAAAATAATCTTGTTCAGATTTGTATTTCACTCTGTAGAGGTTTGAAAATGTTTACATTCTGTGGTATATGAGGGGACCCCCCCAAACCAGAATTTATTTATAAACAATTGTGTATTTATCCTGACAGGTTTAAACTTCAGTCGTCTTCCAAGTACTCTTCATTTGTTACAATACACTTATTGAGACATTTTTTCCATGGCTCAAAACAGTTTTTGAACTCATCGATTTTGATGCCTTGTAGTGCTTCTGCCATTTTTTGTTTCACCTCTTCCACACTGGCAAAATATTTTCCTTTGAGAACTTCTTTCCTTGGGGAAACAAAGAACAGTTGCTCAGAACAAGGTCAGATGGACAGTCAGGGTAGGGCATGGGGATCATGCCATTTGGGGTCAAAAACTGCTGACCACTCAGCACGGTGAGGGCAGGTGCACCCCCATACATCACCCATCGTGAAATGGGCAAACATGTTCACAGACTTTTCAAAAAAATTCACTGAAGCAAAACACAGCCTCTCGCAACAATGTCAACTGATGCATTGATACAGATGGGCTCCTAGAACACTCAGGTGGTGGGGGGAGGCTTTACTATAAGGGGCCTGCCCTCTGGAAGATAATTCTTTTCTTGGGGGGGTGCCCCCTGGTACAACCATCAGGGGTAGAAACTGCGGATGGAACAGCTACAAGGTCACTGATAACAGGCTAGAACAGAAACTCTGCTATCCCCCTCCCCCCCGCACTCTAGTGATTGAAAGCAGTTGTCCAAGAACCAATAGAGCACTGGGGAGAAGAGCCCATATTTCAGAATCAATTGGGGCTTGATTTGAACTATAGTTATATGTGACATGACTGTGTTTCTCTTTTCTCAAAATCTCCTTTTATTTATGCACAAAAATGAAAGTGCTTTTAGAAAAATTTGCTGCCGCGTTGGATTGTGGTGAAGATTAAATGAGATATTGGCTAAGAAATGCCCAGTACATAGTAAGGACACATGCTAGCTTACAGTATTTCTCACTTTTAGGGAATGTTAGGAGAAGATAAAATGAGAGCTTTCCTGTGGACCTTGAAACCAGA
Source organism: Carollia perspicillata (assembly GCA_004027735.1). Lineage (NCBI taxonomy): Eukaryota > Metazoa > Chordata > Mammalia > Chiroptera > Phyllostomidae > Carollia > Carollia perspicillata. The sequence continues at coordinate 6,775 of PVKM010038172.1, forward strand.
AGTGGACCTGGGCCAGGGATTGACTTCAAAGCTCTCCTACCATAACTGAATTTCCCTGAATGCTGATCACAGCATTGCAGCTAATCAGGAGGAGAGGGCGAGAGGGCGAGAGTCCTGAGGAGTGACAATCACGTGGTCCCCTGTGGGCTTGTGTCGCCCACTGGGACTTTGGCAGGCAATGTGCTTGGGCTCCAGACTGCTCTGTCATTAGCTCCAGCTGCTGTCCCTCCTCCAGCTGTGTGTCCATCGGGCTCCACTTCAGAATACCCGTCTGTCCTCATGTGGCACAAAAGCGATGTGGCTGTCTATTAAAGAAATATCCCCGGAATCCTGGGCTTTCAATAGTTTCAACCCTCAGTGGCCTCGCTGCCTAGAAAATATTGTTGCCATAGCTTCCAAAGTCTCCTTTGTTGTTTGCCTCTATCAGTTGTACCTGCAGAGTGTCGCTCTGAGCTAACTAGCCCCATAACTAAACGGTTGGTAAGACATTGTGTCCTTCGATGGTATTATCTGTTTCCTTAGAGAAAAGTCGAGGCTGGGTATCTTTGATTTTGGGGAGATTACCATTTCATTCATCCTAGAAGTATGAACACGGGTTGTCTTTCATTCCCTTTCTTCAAGTCATGGCTGCCAAGTCCATGCTGCATCTATCATTCTGTAACCACAACCTTTTCAGTAACTGTGGTTACACTGTTGTGAGATGAAGCTGCCCATGCTTGCTTCTGATTTCCCTTCCCCGATTACTGAATTCCCCTGCATTCATCCCTAACTGAGACATTTTGTGTGTGTTAACACCTCAGTCTCCTCAACTCCCCACCTTGGGAAATAGTACAGAGACACGTCTATGGCGTGTGGAGCAGACTTGGCACTCTTGGGCTTCTCGCTTTTCCAGGCTTCATGTCCACGCAGCAGCATTCTGTGTGAGCTGCCGTGTGGAGTTTTAGCATTTCCAGAAGTGTTTGCTGCCACAGTTCTTAGATTAGCAGTGTGCTCACGAATCCCTCGTCCCCCGTCACCTGGAACAACTGGGCCCAAGGCAGCTCATGCACAGACATTCGCTGACCGTGTTGTGGCTGCTGGGAGTCAACTGGACCGAGAGCAAAGCAGAGTAGAAGGAAAAGTTGGAGGTGCACGAAACAGGGGGAGCAGACTGGAGTGAGCTCGAGAGAAAAATATTAAAAGCAAATGTGGGTACTGTGTGGGCCAGGAACTGTTCTAAGCTCCTTATCCACATAAACACAGTTCGGTCTTGTGCTAACCATTTTAATTAAGTAGTTACATAAGTGAGAATACCGTAGTGCATTTACAAAGTGTGTGGACTTGGGAGGTTGATTGCCTGGGTTCCAATCCTAGCTCCTCTACTAGCTAATTATGAGGCCTTGAAAAATTATTCCACTCCTCTGTGCCTTCAATTCCTCATTTACAAAATGAAGCTAATAGTGCCTACTTTGTATGCATTTCCTAAGAATTAAATGTCTTGGTACATGTAAACTATGCAGAACACATCCCAGTACATAATAAACATTCCTTAAGAATTACTATTATTGCAATTATTTATGCGTTAAGATTTGCATCCTTGCCTGCAGAGCCTGGCCATGGCTAGAGTATGTTTTCCCACCAAGGACAGTGCAGCCAGTCTGTGGACAGCCATGCACCTTTGTTCAGTCAGAGGCCCCTGAAGGTCATTGCCAGCTGCCCTCTGAGTGACTTCGGGAGAGCAGGCATGCTCCTCGAATGCCCCTCGTGCGTCAGCACTGCCAGTAGCTTCTCACACTGTTCAGTGGCAGATTTTGGCTTATGTTTCAAGAGCATTTCAACCTTTTGCATATTATTACCATAAACTGTTAAATCCCTTCTGTTACAAGAAGCAAATTGGGAGCTAATTAAACATAATCTTTCTGGAAAAAATTCTATTTGCCCTTTTCTGAGTGGCACAGGCTCTGTTTTATAATTCCTCTCTGGGAATCCCCACTCCCCATTTAGAACTTTTTAATTTATTTATTAGTTCAAGAAACACGCCCATGAAAGATCCCCCGGGCAGAACATACAGTGAAATAAAGCGAATTTCCTTACCAGAAGCCTTGTCCACTCTGCTGCTCACTAGGCTTCCTGATTCCGAGGAAGGGAAGGCTTCAGCCCACCCCTGAATTCCTGTGGCTCTTTGAACCATTAACAAATCATTCAGCTATTATTTATCTCTGTTTGTTCATGTGACAAGATAATCTAATTCTTAATCATAAGCTCACTGAAGTTACAGACCATGCCATATACTCATATGTTCTCTCTTACCAGGTCTGACTTACCAGGTCTGACCAGGTGGACTCCTCCTTTGCCTGACAAGCACAGGCTTTCCCCTCCCACCCTCATCTCATCAAAGCACCTCTGTTAGTGTCATTCTGAAGACCCATATACTTGACCTGGCTCCACCAGGATGTTCAACTGCCACCTCTCCATTCTCATCACAGCTGGACCCTGGTTACATGAGTGCACTATCCTCTCACTGTCTTCAAAGTACCGGGAAAGGCCCTTCTACCACAGGGCCTTTGCACATACTATTCCCTCTGCCCCAGTGTTTTCCCTCTCTCTCCTTGCTCCTCTCATTATCACCCGCTCTCCCACCTGGTTAATATCTGTTCACCATCCAGATTGTTCTTTGTCCCCTCCCCACCATGAACCTCCCAGCCTTCCTTACCTCCACTCCTACCTAAGTGCTGTTCTTTGGCATTCGCAATCAGCAAATGATCTTCATGTCACTGAAGGTTCTTCTCAATGTTTGTAATTAAACTTTTAGTAATGCAATTATTTGCTTAATGCCATTCTCCTGACTAAGGTGGAAACTCTGTTAAAGGAGGCCAGTTTTTTATCATCTTGGCATCTTCAGTATCTCACACAGTATTTGGCACACAGGAGGGCTGCAATAAACATTTTTGAGTTAATTCATGCTCACCTTGGTTGTTATTAGAGTAGGAGATTCAATAAAATCTTCTAGAACAAGGATCGATCCTAGACTTTCATGTAGTAATTTCAAGTAGCTCCAGGATGGAAATGTACTGTGAATGGATATGTCTGGTGTGCAGTAGACAAGCATGTAAAAATAGGGGTCAGACTGCAGGTCACTGCCTGGTAGGTCATTCTGGTCTGTTGTGCTCACAAGCAGCAATATCAGTACAAGCTGTCCTGCATCAGGGACACTAACTAGACATAGGATCGTTGAGTACCTAGGGGCTGAACAGAGAAGAAATCTAGGTAATGGGCGAGAGATCTAGAATCCTGTTTGACAAACTCATTTATTTATTGCAGAAAGGTGATATGTCACATACTATACTAATTCCTGGACATAAGCAGACAGATAATTCTCCTTCTTCTCTAGAGCCTGGAGATAAGGGAGGATAATTAATTATAATGTGTTTTGGAAAATCCTATGATAGACATGCTGTAGGAAAGACAACATTTCACAGTCTGTGGGTTTTATAGAAGGCTTCTTGGAGGAGATAAACACTGAGCTGACACTTACAGAAGGAGCAGGAGTTAGTCCACCAGTGGTAGTCAGGGAGGGAGGTAGTCTAGTGGGCAGTGAGTGGGAAGTTCCAGAGACTGGACAGTGCTCACAGGATGAGGAACTGGGGACCTTTTATGGATGCTTATCCTGCCGAGGGCCAAATGGATGGGGAGGGTTTAGTAAGCATTAACTGTGCAGTAAAGGACATAAACTTGATTAGGGTGGGATTTGAGAAGACGTCGGAGGACGATCAGACACATCTGTGGTCCCGTCTGTGCTTACAAAGTGGCTTTGCCATTACAGTGGGAAATGGTTGAGTGAGGAGCTAGACTGACATTTGGGCAATCATTTAAGAGATGATGAGTTTACGAAAGTAACAAGCAGTCCTGACAGGACCTAGGGATATGGCATTTGAACTTCAGTAAAGGAGAGAGACTTTAGGCATACTGAAAAATAGGGTCAATGAAGTTTGGCCACGCTAAATGTAGGAGGTAAAAAGAAGGAGGAGGCTTCTGGCTCAGGCAGTTTGGTAAATGATAGTGCCACATATCGAGACGGGACTAAGAGGGATGTCATTTGTTGTTTAGAGTTGGATATATTTATTTTTACACATGTTGTTGGATAATAATGCTACTTACCGGCCCCAACCAACAATTTTCTGCCTTTTCTTAAACAAAAAATGCCCATGTGTTAGCTAGACCTTACCTTTCCAGCTTGCTTGCAGCAGGGCGTGACCGTGTGAATAAGCTCTGGCTCCTGGGTGGTAAACGCCCAGTTGGGTGGTTGGGTAGCTCTTCCAGCCAGTGTTGTCTCTCCTCCTGCTTCCTCAGTCTCCCTGTTGGAGATGTAGACCAGTTGGCTAGAGTTCCAATAGCCATCTTAGACAATGAAATACAACCTGCATTCCAAGGCCAGTGGAGCAATGAGATAAAGTATCTTGAGTGTGTCAACCTGTGGATTACTGTCTTTCTCCAGCCTCCTCTGCCATCACCCAGATGGCTCATGAAAAAAGTGGCCCTGGTGGTAGAGATGGAGGTTAGGTATCGGCTTGGCAACATGGACTTCTACTCCCCAAGGGTGACCTGGCTCAGGCTGCTGCCGAGCATCCAGTCTGTCAGCCACAGAGATCAACGCTGAGCTCCCAATATGATGCCATTCCCTGGGGGCGATCTTCCAGCTACCTGGAAGCAGGTTGTTTACATTGGACCACCCGTTTGTGGAAGGGGCAGTCTGGAAGAGACACTCTGGATATGGATTTGCCTTCATTGTGCACAAAGCTTGTACTAAAACTAACATCCATGGATTTCAGAATGACTTAGCCACCATCACAGCACTCCACGAAGCATTGCTTCTCAAGTTGTTCACATCACAGCGAAAGTGTGGCCATGGGCCTTTCTCAATGGAATTCACCGGCGTCTCCACGTTCCCTACCATCCGGAAGCAGCTGGTTTGCTTAAATTGTGGAACGGCCTTTTGAAGACTCAGAACCAATAGAATATAAAATATACATTGTCTCTCTCCCTTTCTTCTCTCTAGGTACATATATGTGTACATACACAAACACACACACATGGAAAGATATATTGAGAGATTGAGAGAGAGATACTTACATCTACATAAAATGTTTCTATATCCTATTGTTTGTTTCTTTGTAACTCCTAATACTGTGGAAAAATGAGATAGAGCATGTTGAGATTCTGATGATTATAGAGCTGCCTTTCTATCCTTGGCTACCAATTTGAGATAAACATGAATATCCACCTCATTTAAGTCTCTGAGAGTGTTTAATTCAGTCACAGCTGAACTTGATTCTGACTAGCACAGTTCGTCTGAGATACATACCCTTGATGCATGGACACAGGCAGGTGGACATAGAAATCTGGAGTTCACTGCGAAGATCTGAACTAGTAAGGAAAGCCTGCACTCACCAGCACAGAGCCATCCGGGAGGTGAGGCTTCATCAGGACAGTATGCAGTAGGAGAAGCAGCAGCATTTCCTCAATAAAACTAAAAAGAAGGACCAGAAAATAAGATGGCAAGAGAGCCACCAAAAAGTTATGAAGTAAAGCAAGGCAGAAAATTAAAAGAGTTATAACCACATTGTCCAATGCTCCTGAGAAGTTGATCAAGTCAGTCAAAACCTTAAGAGTGGCCTTGGCATTGACTCCTCCCCCAGGGGATCACAGGTGCCCAGGACAGACAGTGTAATTGCAGAGACCTTTTTTGCAACTGTCCTGGAAGAGTGGATGTGGGCCATGAAATGAAGACAGCGAGCTTCAAACAACTCATTTTAAAAGCTTGTTTTTAAGAGAAGGAAAGAAATAATGTGGCAATTTAGTGTCAGTATACAGCAGTGGGCAAAAGTAGGTTTACAGCTGTGAGTTTAATTCTTGTATCGTTATTTATTAATTATTGTATTACTTATTTGTATTATTTCTGTATGAACAACTGTAAGCCTACTTTTGCCCACCCCTGCAGTGTAAGACGGTTGTCATTCACTCCTTCTGCCCTTTCCTCGCTCTCTCTCCTTTCCTTTCCTTTAACAGAGGGCACTTGAGTTTGAGCTTCAGCTGAGATAGAACCAATTCAGATGCTCCTACATTAACCTGTCTCTCGACAAGCTTCATTGCGACTGTTTTCAATGCAGCGGGAAGGCCCTGGCCTCTTACCTGCACTCGGTCTTACACTACTCAGTTTCCAGGAACTGGGTGAGTGATGTGTCCCCTCCCACTCCATTCCAGGTGGGAGGCTTCCCACTGCTTTTTCTCCTCCAGACCATTCAACCTTATTTCCCCTGACACGGTTCAATTTCCTGGTAGGACCGTCAGTTTTCAACGAAGTGTCTTCGACATTGCCATTTTATTCCTTCACATCATTGAGTCTTGTGAGGGGGAAAAAAATAGACACTTGGAGTTCATTAACTCTTTCTGTATGTCCGTCAGCACTTTTCCTCACCTCATCACTTGAGACACACAGACCACCTTCTAACTTCCTGGTACCCATGGAAAAGGGGAGGCGGAGTCTGCCAGTAGACGGCTCACCATCTAGAGCTGCGATTCCCGAGATCTGCATTCCAGACGCCCACATGCCCTTGAGAGGTCCAGGGGCCTTAAATCCATAGGTTCAGCGACGGTGGTTATGGTGTGAATCCATGAAGACATGTATCCATACAACTGTTCTGCAGAGGTCTGATTATGCTGCCATTGATACGATTCAAAGGCATTTAAAAATGCGCGTGAATAAAGAGTGGGTTTTACATTATGTATTTTTTCTCTGTGTGAATGGAAGCAGGAAAACATACCGGCTTTGTTTTTGGTCTTCAGCTTTGGAATCTGAGAGGTGTGGGTGCATCCTGATCTGTGTAACCTCAGCAAAATCACTGCGTCGCCCTGAACACTCACTTTCTCAGTTTTGTAAAGTGGGGATTAAAATAACGTCATTACAAGGCTGTTTAAAGGAGAACACGTACGCAGAGTGCTCCATACAGTGTGTGGTACACAGCAAGGATACAGTATGCTGTTACTGCTGTAGAAGTCAGACTCTGTCACGTGAGCACCCAAATCTTTTCAACACCTGAAAGTTCATGCAGCACAAGGAGGTGTTTTTATTGATCTCTGGACTGTTTCTCCAGGCCATGCCATCAATCCTATGCATCCTTTGTTCAATACCTGCAGGGTGACGCTAATGTGTTTAACTCATCTGTGCTAATGATTTAATTTGTTTCCCTTCCCTGCTACAATGCAAGTTGTATTGTAGCAGGGAGATTTTCAGCGCGTTATCGCAAGTAAGGGGCTAACTGTGAAAATCGCTGGTACCTAGCAGTATTAGAAAAATTGATGCCCCTGGGCAGCCCCTTTCCTGGAGACTTCGGCATCACACTACACAGAAGCAGGAGCCATTCAGCCTGCCTCCGGGTAAGGCTGGCCTCCTCTGTGCA
>PVKM010038173.1:0-14186 GCA_004027735.1 Carollia perspicillata
TTCTCTCCTAAATGGCCTTGTCTATTTCCATAAAAGTCCTAGTCCTGTGAGTTTGGATAGGATCATATTGAATTTATAATTATTTCATGCAGAATTATTGTCTCTTTAATGTTGAGCTTGGTGACTGCTAGTCATGTAACCATCCTTATATTTAAAATTCACCTTTCACCTGTCGATGCACGATGTTTCTATTAGGTTAATTCCAGACCATGGGAGAGGTGTGAAACATGCTATTGGTTTAGCCCCAGCTGACAAGGTAGCTGCTGAGTCAGGGCTACCTGGAGCGATGTCCTGCGTCTTATGTCTCAGTGCTCAAAACTCTGGCTTTACCTGAATGCAGATGCCACTGTCCTCTGCAGATCTCTAAAGACTTGCCTGCTGCTTTTTCCTAGGCCAAATGTGGCATGCTGCATTTATTGATTCTGGGGTCTTTCAGGCACTTGTAGTTCCACAGCTGTTTTCACTGTATGTGTTTTAATTGTGCTTTCCTGTGGTTTTGATCTTCTGAGACACAATCCCATTAACTTTCTATCATTCAGGAATCTCTTCCATTTCTTATCTCTTGACATTTCATATTAAAAATATTCAATCATAGTAGTGGTAATTTTCAGTAGAATGATGGTTACTCTTGTCACATTTTCAGTAAATTTTGACAAATATTTTATGGAGGAAATATAATGTTGGAAGAAATATAATGTTGGAATGTATGGAAGAAAGCAATTGACAAGGCCCCTATGAGATTTAGTTTCAGTTATTAGTAAAGCAAGGATGGTGATATTTTGTCCCTGGGCTATTTTGGAGTTTAAATGAGATACATATGTACCTTAAACTCTTGCCATAAAATACATTCAATACATATCAAAGAACCTCCCTTTTCTTTAATCTTATCAAAAATTTAACAACACAGAATTTATGACCCAAGGGTTGTAATATTGTTACTGGTGTAAAATAGGTCATGTTTTGAAAGCAACTGCAGAATCTGAGATTTCTCAGGTAAAATCTGTTACCAGAAATACTGCAGGCAGAATGACAGAAAACTGAAATTTGGTAAGATGTGTTTGGCCCTGTGGCTATAATCTAATAGCCCAAGATAACTGCATGAGAAAAATGATATTAGGGTACTCCCCCAAAATGGTAGTGATGCTGTTTGTAATGTCAAGCTTCCTTTCCATTGTGTAGCTGCTGCAGTAGCAACTAATTATTACCTCAGTGACATCTCAGCAAAAGGTAGGGTGCAGTGCAGCAGTCAAGGAATCATAACAGAAACGCCCATGTAACATCAGAGTCACCTCAACGTGTATCGAAGTAACAACTTTTATTTATTTTTTAAAAAAGATTTTGTTTATTTATTTTTAGACTGAGGGGAAGGGAGGCAGGGAGGGAGAGAAACACCAACGTGTGGCTGCCTCTCATGTGCCCTGCACTAGGCACCTGGCTTGAAAGCAAGGTGTGTGCCTCGACTGGGAATCGAACCAGCAACCCCTTGGTTTGCAGGCTGGTGCTCAGTCCACTGAACCACACCAGCCAGGGTCAAGTAACCGCTAATGGTGGACTGTTCTAATTATTTTTATTTATTTGTTTTTAGAGAGAAGAGAAGGCAGGGACAAAAATAGGGAGAGAAACATCGGTGTGAGATAGAAACATGAATCACTTGCCTCTGGTACATGCTCTATCCTTCTGCGGACCGAACCCACAACCCAGAAATATACCCGGATCTGGAACTGAACCAGCAACCTTTTGCTTTGTGGGAAGGTGCCCACCAAACTGAGCCACACTGGTCAGGGCTAGGGTCTAGTTTTTTAACGAAGTTATTTTACTTATAATCATAAACAGCTGTTACATGAATTCTGTCAAAATTCAAAATGCAAATTTTACAAGTACATGTACCCTTTTGCTTATTTCTCAGGTTTTTAAACTCAAATCTGAAAGCATACAAAGAGTAGAGGCTTTTAGCAGGCATTAACATGTCCATTGCAAAGGAGGAACAGAAGAGGTGAGTGATGGGCACCGAAGAACAGTGTGGAAAGTCAGGGGGAAGTACGGATCTTTGATGAATTTTTCTGGCATTTAGATGAGCATTTTCCTCTCAGGTCTGCAATGCTTTTCTTTTTTCCTTTTTGATGTACGTGAAGGGCATTTGTTCTGACGCTAAATTTTGCACATTCTTTCATGGCAGGGTTGGCATCCAAATCAAAACATAAATAAATAATATTTTTAAAAAAGAAGTACTGTACATGTCTGGAAGCGTCTAGAGTGGATTTGAAATTTCAAGGACAACTTGAAGGTACCAATGATTCATGAAAAGGAATGTTAGCCAACCCTGATGTAATATTTTATATGAAGGGCTTTTCATTTACAAAGATCTCAGTATTTAACAAAATTAAATATCCAAAGGCATCCATTTCATTCTGCACAGACTAATGATGTGCAAATCAGATTGGATGGACCTGAGAAGTCATTTAACATACAGCAAATGTTTATAGCAACTGAGCTAAGAGGATAAAAAAGACTCTGTTCTTTTGAAACTATAGGGGAAGGCTCTAAGCAGGCGGTCAAGGCATCCAGACATCCAGCTGAGCTGACTCTGTCCAGGACTCCAGGCTGTGGGTCCATGGCCATGGGCCGGCTATATTTGCTAACCACACATTAAAAGTTATGAAATGTTTATTTTTGGCTTCTCTGGCTGGGGAAAGTTAAAGATCATATCTGTAACCAAATAAGCTTATGAGCCCTCTATACTTTAGGCCTACTCTGTAACCTTAGTCTATGCAAACAAACTCAGATTTATCCCTTTTATAAGGGAAAAGAGATTATCATTCCTTATCGGTGAGCCATTACAAGTAGTGAATTATATACAGCTGCTAACCTCAGAATCATTTGAGCCTTATGCTTTCGTGAGACTAATGTGAAGCCCAGCACTACCATCTGTCTGCCTCTTGGAAACCATGACCTTACTTACTGCTATTGGAACTATTCTTTCTCTTTGGAAAAGGAGCATGCTAGGACTATACAAGAAACTACTAATGTCAAGTTTTTAAATTGTGTTCAGAAACCCACCCTGTTAGAACCCAGCCCTTGTCCCTATGATAGGGAACACAGATGAGCTGTACGGACATACAACTTCATTCATATAGTCCATCTGGTCCTCAAAAAAGATATGCACATTTTGAATTAACACTTTTTTCCTAGAAATATTTAACGCATTGGCTTTTTAGAGTTCTTAGTTCTGTTCTAAACTATATTCCTATGGCCAGATCATGTTGGAAAATACATTTGATAAAAATCTCATTGGCCTGAATTTATGGGAAGGAAGGAAAATAATGTCGCTGGGAAGTGTAGATTATTTTAAGTGTAGTTTACTTTTATTGCATTCAAGTACATTTGGCAACAGGAGTCAGGCTAACGATGTTTCCCTATGTGTGCTTTGATGAATAAATAAGAATGCACTTTTATTTCCTCATAATTCTGTGCTTTTGATGTTCCAGCAAAAGTTATGGTAGAGCACAAAATTTAGCCTAGAGTTTCCTGATAGCTAAGACAAAAAGAGACAACAAGGAAAACTAGTTGAGAAAGCCAGTGATAATTGTCAAATAAGAGGAAAGGCAATTTTCTGAGCAGGGACATGTTTACTGACATTGAACTGAAGGTAAAGTTACTGCTCCTTAGAAACTTACTCGTTTAAAGTAGTTAATTAACTGATTTTCTTTGTTTATTGAGCATCTACTATATGATCAGGCATTGTGCTGGGTATTGAGGTCTACAGAAAAATAAAACAAAGCCCCTTTCTCAAGGAGCTAAATGTCTATATAAATAAAATAGTGAATAATGGTTTTTAGAAAAGTGTAACTTTTATTGTTATTTAATTTTTTAATTATAAAAATATTTTTTAAATTTAATCTTTATAATATTTTTCCATTACCATTTAGTCCTCTTATGCTGTCCTTCCCCCAGCAATCACCACATTGTTGTCCATGTCCATGAGTCCTTCTTCCTTTTTGCACAACTGCTCCACACTGTAACCACCACCCTCAACTAGCTGTCATCTGCTCTTCATCTTTGTCTGTCTCTGTTTTGCCTGTTAGTTCAGTTTGTTCATGAGATTCCACATATGAGTGAAATCATATGCTATTTGTCCTTCTCTGAGTGGCTTATTTCACTTAGCATAATGTTCTCCAGGTCCATCCATACTATTGCAAAGGGTAAAACTGTCTTCTTCTTTTGGCCAAGTAGAATTCCACTGTGTAAATGTCCCATAGTTGTTTTATTCACTCATCTATTGATGGACACTTGGGCAGTTTCCATATATGGGCAATTGTAAATAACACTGCAATGAATATAAGGGTGCTTATGCTCTTTCAAATTGGTTTTGGGTTCCTTTGGATATATTTCTAGAAGTGGGATTGCTGGTTCAAAAGGCAGATCAATTTTAAAATTTTTGAGGTATTCCCATATTACTTTCCACAGTGGCTGCTCCAGTCTGCATTCCCATGAATAGTGCAGAAGGATTCCCCTTTCTCCACATCATCACTGACACTTGTTGTTTGCTGACTTATTGATGACAGGCATTCGGACAGGTGTGAGATGGTATCTCACTGTGGTTTTTATTTGCATTTCTCTGATGATTAGTGATGTTGAGCATCTTTTCATGTGTCTATTGGCTATCTGTGTGTCCTCTTTGGAGGAGTGTCTTTTTCAGGTGCTTTGCCCATTTTTTAATAGAGGCTGTTTGGTTTTTTGGTGTTGAGTTTTGTATGTACTTTATAAATTTTGGATATTAATCCCCATCAGATGGATCAGAAAACATTTTCTCTCATTCAATGGGTTGTCTTTTTATTTTGTTGATGATTTCCTTTGTCGTGCAAAAACTTTTTAGTTTATTGTAGTCACATTTGTTTTCTTTTGTTTCTCTTGCCTAGGCAGATGTATCCAATAAAAATTTCTACAAGCAATATCCTAGATTTTGCTGCCTATGTATTCTTCTAGGATTTTTGTTTGTTTGTTTTGGATCTAACGTGTAAGTCTTTGGCCCATTTTGAATTTATTCTCATGTGGTGTAAGAAGGTGGTCTAATTTTATTTTTGGCATGATCTGTCCAATTTTCCCAACACCATATGTTGAATAAACTATCTATAGCCCATTGTATGTGCTTGCTTCCTCTGTTGAATATTAATTGACTGTAAAGGTGTGGGTTTATTTCTGGGTTCTTTATTTTGTTCCACTGATTTATATGTCTGTTTCTGTGCCAGTACCAGGCTGTTTTGATTACTATGGCCTTGTAGTAAAGTTTGATATTAGGTAGCATGATTCCTCCAACTTTATTCTTCTTTCTCAGGATTGCTGTTGCTATGAAGGGTCTTTTGTGGTTCCATATAAATTTTTGAAATATTCTGTGAAATATGTCTTTGGAAGCTTGGTAAGAATTGTATTGAATCTATAGATTTCTTTAGGTATTATGGACATTTTAATGATGTTAATTCTTCCTATTCATGAACATGGTATATGCTTCCACTTATTTGTATCTTCTTCAATTTCTTCAGTGTCTTATAATTTACCACATTCAGGTGTTTTATATCCTTGGTTAGGTCTATTCCTAGGTATTTTATTCTTTTTGGAGCAATTGTGAATGGAATTGTTTTCGTAATTTCCCATTCTGTTAGTTTGTTATTGGCATATAAAGATGCAACTGATTTCTGGATGTTAATTTTGTATCCTACTTTGCTGAATTTATTTATTGGTTTCTGTAAGTACTTGGTGGAATCTTTGGGGTTCTCTATGTATAGTAACATGTCATCGGCAAATAAAGAAAGTTTTATTTCTTCCTTTCCAATTTGAGTGCCTTTTATTTCTTCTTGTCTGATTGCTGTGGTAGGGTTTCCAGTACTATGTTGAATGAGTGGTGAAAGCACACATCCCTGTCTTGTTCCGGATCTTAGGGAGAATGCTTGTAGCTTTGCCCATTGTGTATGATGCTGGAAGTGGGTTTGTCATATATGACCTTTATAATGTTTAGGTATGTGTTCCATGTATTGCCACTTTGCTGAGAGTTTTTATCATAAATGGGTGCTCAATTTTTTCAAAAGCTTTTTCTGCATCTATTGATGTGATAGTGTGGCTTTTATCTTTCATTTTGTTTATGTAGTGAATCACAGTTCTTGATTTGTGGATGTTGTACCAACCTTGCATTCCTGGAATAAATATCACTTGATCATGGTGTATGATCTTTTTGATGCATTGCTTTACTCAGTTTCCTAGTATTTTGTTGAGGATTTTAGCATTTATGTTCATCAAGTATACTGGTCTATAATTTTATTTCTTTGTAGTATCTTTATCTGGTTTTGGAATTAGGATAATGCTGGCCTTGTAAACTGAGCTTGGGAGCCTTCTCTCCTCTTGAATTTTATGAAATAGTTTGAAAACAAAAGGTGTTAGTTCTTCTAGGAATGTTTGGTAAAATTTACCTGTGGAGCCATCTGGCCCAGGGCATTTGTTTGCTTGGGTTTTTTGATTAATTAGGTGTAATGTTGCTATACAGATTTTTATTAGGTGTACTGTATCTATCCAGATTCTCTGATTCTTCCTCTACAATTTAGTTGTAATTCCAGATTTTTCCTGGGAGGAGGGTAGTGTAGCTTCCACTTACTCCTCCAACATCTTGAATCTCCTCCCCTTAACTTTATTCAAATGGTAATATTTTTACTTTTCTTTTATAAACATGGGGACATAATATTGAACCTTAATTGATGTATGTTATCCTTTTGGTATTAGAGACAGTACATTTAGGACCACACAGTTTGACTTAGAGCATAGAGAATTGAGGGCAACAAATGCTTAGCATGTGCACTACACTGTGTTTTTCAAATATCAGATGTAGAAAATGAGCCTTTGGCAAATTTTGGATCATGGGCTTTTTATAGCTTATTTCTGAGATAAGAGCCTTAGGTCTTGAATATTGCATGTTGTTGAATGAAGACTTCACATGCTAGATATTTAGGAAGCAGACTTTTAATTTTATTATGAAACTTTTCAGAGTCCAATTGAAGTTTTGTTGTTGTTTTGCCAAGATATATGGCCAGTCACTATTTGCTCTTCTTGAAAATCATGGGGGCCAGCAAAAAGGACCAATTTACCTCCAATAAAATCTATGAATCTATTTGAGCCTTTAGGTGTGCACTTGGTTGACCTCCCAGAAATCCATGCTATATAGAAGAGAAAAGCTTATTTGGGATAACTGAGGGACACATCTGCTTGTTGAGGGCAAGAACCTAAAACTTATTCACCATGCATCCCTATCACATAATGTACTGCATGGCACACAGTGCTCAGTAAATGTTTTCTGTACTGAAAGTTAAAATTAGAGGTCAGCACAGAACAGAAATTACCACATTGAATGCTCAAGTAACTCAATTGTTTTAGTAACCAGTATGCAAAGGTTAATACAAATTCAAGTCACAGGAAATTTGTAATACTTTTGGGGAGTGAACATTAATTGCTATAATATTATATGTACTAAGGGATGGAGAAGCACAGATGAAAGTAATTGATTTTGCCTTAGTATATTGGGGATGGCTTTATACTCTTAAATGAGATAGCATTTGAGTTGTAACTTTAAGAATGAGTAGAAATTAACAGGCAGAGAAAGGTGGAACAGTATTTAGTTCTATTTGAGGCATTTATTGCTGCATAATGAAACATCCCAAAACTTAGCTTCAAACAACAACAGTTATTTATTTTGCACATAAATCTTCAATTTGAGCAGGGTTGGATAGGGACAGCTCATTTCTACTCATTGTGGCTTCAGTAGGCTGGCTTGGCTATTTGTTGGCTAGTTGTTGGTTGGCAGATTATCGGGGCTTGCTAGCAGGAGTCCTTTCTCTAAACTGCTAGGGATTTTTCACAGCATGTGAGAAAAGTTAGGGAAATAATAGCATTACTTAAGTTGATTAAGGGCTCTCTCTAAACTGCGCCATCATTCTTGGATCATAAACTATTTGGAATTTGAATATTTACTTTGAATACTAATGACGAAGCCTTCTTAAGATCTTTCAGTTTTTCTTTGCATATCTCTTCTCGGAGCCATTTGCAAGACATGATTTACACCTGGTCTCTTAGAAGCCACAGAAAGAAAAGCCTGCTCCTAGGAAGAAAAGATAAACCTATAGGAAAATGTGAACAACTTTCGTCAGAACGTTTTGGTCCTATACCACAACCAGTGGGAGTTACCTTTACTGTATAGAGCCCATATGAAACAGAGTCAGTGGACCTGTGCTGAACAATGGGGAATGCCTTGAAGTGGCTGGGCATCAGGTCTGATCCTCAAAAGATGGTGTTACAAAGATTTGTTGTAACACCACATTGTTACAACTTTAGGAAGCTATGTAGCAACGACTAGAAGAGTAAAAAGGGGCATTGCTGCAAGCATCCCTTTAAGCATGAGAAAGAAAGAGATATGTTGGAAATGTTGGCTTCAGTGACATGAAAGGTTAAAAGAGGTAAGGTATACTGTGTCATGAAGACTAAGGCTGCTGTTGTCCTGGGCCTGCAGTATTGGTAACATTAAGAAGAATGTCAGACTAAGGTTTTCATTCTTTTATAGCTCCACTGCAGAAAGTACATTGTCAACTCTTAAAATAAGTGTAATAATTTAATGTTATACTTTATATTTTAATAGGCACGCATCAATATATTACTTGCTTTTATCTTACCATTTTTCTGAATGATGGTTGTTTTCTTCTCATTTTACCTATGGGGAATCTAACACTCACTGAACCTAATTAAATTGACTAAGAACAAATTGGGACAAGATTTAAGCCAAATCTATTTCACTCCAAGATCTATGTTTTTCCACTATGCAACAATGTCTTCTATCCTAATCTCAGAAAGGGATAACATTAATTGAGATATAATTTATATACTATAAAATTCACCCATTTTGAATGTACAATTCAATGATTTTTTTAAAAGTATATTTATAGGGGAGAAGATGGCGGCTTGGTAAGAGGGAGCAGATTCCACTTCCTCCTACACACGGGAGAGAAACCAGGCCGATCTACGGAGGAACAGAGCAGACAGCCAACAGTACCACAACGTATATGAAGATAGGAGATCAAAAATTGTAGTGGACATTGAATAAGCAGATGGTAAGGAGAATACTTTGGGAAAATAGAGACCTAGAAATCAATGCAGTGAGCAGGGAGGCTGTAACCCCAGCCTGTGGCCCACTGGGCTGAATGCAGGGAGCTGGGTCAGTGCTGCCTCCCTGGCTAGGCAGGGTTTGAGCAACACTGAGGGTAAGCCTGGATGCTTGAAATTTTAGAGAGCAATTTCAAGGATTGAGCTCCAAACACGCCGGGGCTGTAAGCACCCACACAGAGACCTGAAAAGAGTGTGTGCCCAAGTGGTGTGACCAGAGGCAGCCCTGCCAGGCGGGCCTGCAACCTGGCATGGAGAGAGAGCTTTGTGGAGCGCTGGAGAGGAAGCTGCAATCCGGAGAGAGAGTGCGCTGTGGGTGACTTCTCCATTGAGTATGATGTTGGCTGTAGGTCTCTCATATATGGCCTTTATTATGTTGAGGAATGCTCCCTGAATTCCCACTTTGCTGAGTGTTTTTATCATAAATGGATGCTGTACCTTGTCAAATGCTTTTTCTGCATCTATGGATATGATCATGTGGTTTTTGTCTTTGCTTTTGTTTATGTGATGTATTACATTTACTGATTTGTGAATGTTGAACCATCCTTGCATCCCTGGGATGAATCCCACTTGGTCATGGTGTATGATGTTTTTAATGTATTGTTGGATGTGGTTTGCTAATATTTTGTTGAGGATTTTATTGTCTATGTTCATCAGTGATATTGGCCTGAAGTTTTTTTTTCTTTGTTGTGTCTTTATCTGGTTTTGGGGTTAGGATGATGCTGGCTTCATAAAAAGAGTTTGGGAGTCTTCTATCACTTTGGATTTTTTGGAATAGTCTGTGAAGGATCGGGGTTAGTTCTTGCTTAAATGCTCTGTAGAATTCTCCTGTGAACCCATCTGGTCCACGGCTTTTGTGTGTTGGGAATTTTTTGATCACTGCTTCAATTTCATCTGCTGTTATTGGTCTGTTCAGGCTTTCTCCATCTTCTTCATTGAGTTTTGGAAGATTATATTTTTCTAGAAATTTGTCCATTTCACCTAGATTTTCAAATTTCTTGGCATATAGCTCCTCTTAGTAATTTCATACAATCCTTTGTATTTCTGTGGTGTCAGTTGTAATCTCTCCTCTTTCATTTCTAATTGTGTTTATTTGGGTCCTCTCTCTTTTTTTCTTAATGAGCCTGCTTAAGGGCTTGTCAATTTTGTTTATCTTTACAAAGAACCACCTCCTTGATTCATTGATCCTAAAAGTTGTGCTTTTAGTCTCTATGTCATTTAATTCTGCTCTGATCTTGGTTATTTCCTTCCTTCTGCTAGGTCTGGGCTTAGTTGTTGTTCTTTGAGTTCTTGTAGGCATAGGGTTGGGCTATGTGTTTGAAATGTTTCTATCTTTTTTAGGCAGGACTGTATTGCTATGAACTTCCCTCCCAGGACTGCCTTTGTTGTGTCCCATAAGTTTTGGGTTGTCATGAGTTCATTTTCATTTGTTTCCAGAAACTTTTTGATTTCTTCCCTAATTTCATTCTTGACCCATTCATTGTTTAATAGCATGCTATTCATCTCCATGATTTTGAGTGTTTGGGGTTTTCTCCCTCAGGGTTGGTTTCTAGTTTCAGTCCCTTGTGGTCAGAGAAAATGCTTGGTATGATTTCAATTTTCATGAATTTGTTGAGGCTTGTTTTGTGTGCTATCATGTGGTCTATCTTTGAAAATGTTCCGTGTGCATTTGAAAAGAATGTGTATTTAACTTCTTTCAGATGCAGAGTGCTATATATATCAGTTAAGTCCATTTCATCTAGGGTGTTGTTCAATGCCACAATATCTTTGTTGATACTTTGTTTGGAAATCTGTCCATTTTTGACAGTGGGGTGTTAAAATCCCCTATTATAATTTTGTTGCTATCAATATCTTTCTTGAAGTCATCTAAAATTTTCTTTATGCATTTGGGTGCTCCTACATTGGGTGCATAAATATTTACAATGTTTATGTCTTCTTGGTGGAGTCTTCCCTTGAGTATTATGAAGTGACCTTCTGGGTATCTCTTTATGGCTCTTTTTTTGAAATCTATTTTGTCTGATATGAGTATTGCTACCCTGGCTTTTTTTCCCTGTCCATTTGCTTGGAAAATTTGTTTTTAGCACTTCACTTTCAATCTGTGTATGTCTTTTGTCCTAAGGTGGGTTTCTTGTAGGCAGCATATGTGTGGGTCATGCTTTCTTATCCATTCAGCTATTCTGTGTCTTTTGATTGGAGCATTTAATCCACTTACATTTAAGGTTATTATGGATAGGTACTTATTCATTGTCATTTTTGTACCTATATTCCTCTCTGTCTCTCTCTTTTCCTTCCTTTCTTTAGAGCAGTCCCTTCAGCATCTCTTATAGCACTGAATTGGTGGGTGCATATTCTTTTAGACTTCTTTTGTCTGAGAAGCTCTTTATTTGGCCTTCTGTCTTGATTGAGAGCCTTGCTGGGTAAAGCAAGTATAGGTTGCAGTCCTCTGGTTCTCATTACTTGGAATATTTCTTGCCAGTCTTTTCTGGTTTGGAGTGTTTCCATTGAAAAGTCAGCTGCTAACTTTATCAGGGCTCCCTTGTATGTTACTTCCCATTTCCTCCTTGCTTCCTTTAAGATTCTCTCTTTGCCTTGGAATTTTGCCATTTTAATTATGATGTGTCTTGAAGTGGGCCTCTTTGAGTTCCTCTTGACTGGGACTCTCTTTGTTTCCTGGATTTGTGTGACTTTTTCTCCCATCAGATTAGGGAAGTTTTCCATCATTACTTTTTCAAACAGGTTTTCTATCCCTTGCTCTTCTTCTCCTTCTGGTATCCCTGTTATATGGATATTATTACATTTCATATTGCCTTGCATTTCTTTTAATCCCTCTTCATTCTTTCTGAGCCTTTTTTTCTTTACATGCTCCTTCTGGGTGTTTTTTTCTACTTTGTCCTCTAATTCGCTGATCCGATCTTCTGCTTCATCCATCCTGCTTTTGATTCCTTCCACTGTGTTCTTCAGTTCAGCAATTGTATTCTTCATTTCCTCTGGGTCCTTGTTTATGTTTTCTATTTCCTTTTTCATGTTGATATAGTTTGCAGTGAGCTCATTGTAGTTCTCCTGTAGTTTCTGGTAGTTTATTGTCATCTCATAGAACTTCCTGATAACCAGTTCTTTGAATTCAATATCTGATAGCTGACTTGCTTCTACTTCATTTAGCATTCTTTCAGAGGCTTCCTCCTTTCCTTTCATTTGGGGATTGTTTGGTTCTCTTCTCATTGTTTGTGAGACTCTTCTTGATAGCTTCCACTTCTCAAATGTATTTGTTCTGGTTCCCAGGGTTTATGATGTGCACTGCTGTGGTAGAATGCCTGTGAGATTCCTTGGTGCAGTCTCCTTCAGGTATCCTGGTGTTCACTGCTTCCACCTACTCTTTTTGTGATCAATTGGAGGAGGAGGCAAAATGGTTTCAGACAGCAGGTGAGTATTCTATGATATTTACAGTAGCAACCAGTATAAGAGATAGAAGATCTTTTGGCTATGTATAGTGTTAACCGTGATCTTCAACCCAACTAGCGACTTTTAAGAAAGGATTGGAAGAAGATAAGACTCTTGTTGGGAAGGGAAGGGTTGTGAGTGGATCTAGAAAGCAGTGAAGTTGTGGGAGGTCAGATTCTGGGGTAAGGTGAGAGTAAAGGGTAGTACATAGGTGTAACATGTGAGAATAGTGTTAACCTCCCTAATAATGGAGTTCAGGAGACTGTGATGTGGGCTAGCATCTGGGGAGGGTGCTGTGAAGTATTTACAATTGTGTGGAACAGCAGTTATTTACAATAATATTAGAACAACACTCATATGCCAGAATGTATGTGATCTGAATAACCTGAACAGGGGGTATAGGATACTGAGTAGTGTGCTGATGGAACACAATTCACGTGAAGGACAGTAAATTAGCAATTCAATGTAGAAGAGAGAACAAGGGAAACCTGCCAAATGGTACAATATACCCTCCCAAGCAAAGAAGACTATACAGAAAGAAGAGGAATACAAAAATACTATTGAAATAGAAGATGTAGAAATAATGAAAAAAGGAGAAAATGATAATAATCCAAATATGCAGCAACTTGCAGTTTCCCTGCAATAGTTGAGTGAAATTTGTCTCACTGTCTCAGCTGTTGGGTTTTTCCCTGTCTGAGTCCACCTCAGGTCCTTTCTTAGTTCCAAGTTTTTTTCTCGCTTGTGGGTATTAAAAAAAAAAATGGAAGGGGAAGTAAGAAAGGAGAGATAAAATTGGAAAGAAAGTGTGGAGTACTAAATCAAGAAAGAAGCGAAGAGATGAAAAAGCAATTGGAGGATAAAACAGTAATGGAAATTTTTAAAATAATAATAATGAAAAAAGATTACTTAAAAAACAGCATTAAAAAAAAAAACACCTCTTGTTGGGTTCAAACTGGCCAAACCGGGTTTTCTGTCCTTGCTGGCTGCAGGAGGCTGGGGAGGCATTTCTCCATTCTGATGTTTACTCAGCCTGTCTTGCAAGTACTGTCCCAACAGCCAGTCTGACTCCTTTCCCCAATATCTTTGATGTGGGAGTTCTGGTTTTCTTCAGAGTGCTTTTTTATGGTGGTTATTGCTAGAGGCTGGGGTGCAGGGGTGCCCACTCGGCTAGGCTGCCTCTGTCCAGTGAGTTTGGGCTCAAACCCTTCCCTTCCCAGTGCTACTGGGAGGGAGTTGCAATGCCTTCCCTTTAACCCTGGGGTCTCTGCCTGGCTGGGTTGGAAGTCAGCTTCTGGGCTGTCACAGCAGATTCCCCAGCCCCTCTGTTTGATAAATTCCTCCTACTCAAGCCTGGTGCCCTGTGTAGCCCAATTCTCCAGCCAGACCGGTGACTATCAGGGTCAGTGCGTCATTGCTTCTCTCTTAGCTCTCCGAGCTGGTGACCACAGACTCCAAGGGTAATCACAGCCCTTTGCGTCTTGCCTCTTTGTCCTTATTCCACTCTCTGCAACCAGAACTCTGCTGGTGTTGCTCAAACCCTGGTCTGTTGGGGAGGGAGG